>JAAGEH010000434.1:13801218-13828697 GCA_011751065.1 Lasiurus cinereus
TAAAAGGTCACAGCATTAAAAAAGGTTGAGAACCACTGCTCTAGAGGGAATCTGACTCTGCCAGCACCTTGACCCAAGACTTCTGGTTTCCAGAATTGTTAAACAATAAATTCCTGTTTTCAGCCATTGAATTTGTGGTAAGTTCTTATTACAGGAAACTAAGATGCCTCCCACCAAGTCAATGAAAGGGGCTAAGCTAGGGTTAATTATTGGGGCTCAGTTGTCCTGAAGGGTACAGGAACAACTATATTACTTATCATTACAAATCCTGTGTAATGAAGATTAGGGGGGTCCACCTTTGCTGGGAACCCCTCAAATCTTTTTCACCAGGGCCTGGAACAGCCCTTCTGGGTCTTGCCTCCCACTCTACTCCATGTGGAATACACCCCTACTCATAGCTAGCAATTTCAGAGTGTTGGGTATTAACACATTAAGTGCCCAGTCAGTCACTGGTGACTGACACTATACTTACATCCAGAAGACAAAAGAGGCTCGGTGCTTAACTTGTTAAGTGTACTCTAAAACAAGTAGAATCTGCTGCACGATTGTTCTGGATGGTAGGGAATTCAATTTGTCACCTTGGTATCCTTTGTCCCTGAGTGGGAGGAAATGAGGTTGTGCACTTAGTGGGCAGCTGGAACCTTGTGTCCACACAGTCACAGCTGACACCCTTCTTGTGCAAGTCTACATGACCTTACTGGCAGGTGACCCCTGAGTCACTTCTCCAGAAGTGCCACAAGATGTCCCCTTTGATTTTCTAGCACCTCCCAGCCCAGCAAGGGGGCAGGAGACACCTGTAGACCACTGTCCTTGAATGCAAAAGCCCTGGAGGACATGTTCTCTTTCTTCCTCCTCTGATGCTTTCAGGTTCTTAGACTTTCAAACTAATCTCTTGCCTTCCCTCTCTGTAATGATCAGAGGACCTCCTTTTCCCCTCATTATGGACTGAAAACTTGTAGGTTGAAGCCCTAACTCCATTGTGACTGTATTTGGAAATGGGGCCTTTAAGGAGGTAATTAAAGTTAAATGTATGGTGATAAGGATGGGGCATAATCTGATAGGACTGGTATCTTGTATGAAGAGGAAGAGACACCAGGGATGTGTGGGCATAGAGAAGAGGCCAAGTGAAGATACACAGAGTGGGTGGCCCACCTGCAAGTCTAGAAGAGGCCTCACTAAAACCCAGCCCTGATGACACCTTGACCTTGGACTTCCAGCTTCCAGGACTGAGAAAACAGCTTTCTTTTGTTTAAGCCACACAACCTGGACTGTTTTGTTATGACAACCCTGGGAGACTAATACAGTACCTCAGTGAGGTTAGGCTTTTCCCAAGTGGAAGCCAAGAGATAAGTCATTTTGATCTAGAAATACTCAAGGCCTGGGAAGGGGAGTGTGTTGTGGACCCTCTACTGATTAAGTTCAGGGGTGGGAAAGCATCTATAGCCTGTCTACATGGTACCATGGTACCAGAAACTACCTTAGCATTGGTTCTCTTTGCAAACTCACAAGTATTCTGAGGCTGACTGCATGCTGTCCAGTGTGCTCCAAGGATGAAGAGTGCCAGAGCCTCCAACTCCCAGGTGGTGCGCTCCAGAGGCCACCAAAGGATTATGGAGAATTAGACCTGGAAAGGAGTCTTGAGATTATATGATGAAGATTATAGTCTGAAGCCTTGGCTGGGTGGCTCAGTTGGAGTATCATCCCATATATCAAAAGGTTGCTGGTCCCATCCCCAGTCAGGATGTGTATGGAAGGCAGCAGATGGATGTTGCTCTGTTATATTGATATCTCTCTGCCTCTCTATAAAAAAATCAGTAAAAACATATCCATTGGTGAGGACTTGAAAAAAAAAGATTATAGTCTGAAACCCTTGGATTTAAATTTGGGAAAACTGAGGCCCAGGGAGGGAAAGGGACTTGCCATGGTCATCCAGTTGTTAGTGGGCCTAGAGGCCTGGTCTCCTGATTACCAGCCTGGTGTTTATTCCCACACCCCTGCTGCCTCCTATGCTGGTTGACATTTCAGTTGCCTGAAAATGCTTGCTCTAGGGAGACTCAGGCAGTCACCCAGCTGTGATCCAACTCCTCCTCAGGAGTAGTGCCTTATCGGACAGTCAGTGGGCTGAGAATGGACTTGCAGCATCTTGCCTATTTTTTTTTTAATTTAAAGGAAGAAAACATTCTGCATTTGGTAAATCAAATCCATATCTATTTTATCCAGCACATTTCCTGGTAAGATTGAAGGCCTCAGGGAAATGCAATCCTGTGTTTCTGATTCATCTTAAACTCATCTATTTTCATTTTCTATGTATTTCCTTGGCCCCAACTCTCTAAGTTTTAATCTCTCTTCCTTCAGAAACAAGGAATTCTATTTGGACAGACAGAAGGTTTCCCACCCCCAGCTGTCATACCTAAAAAAAAGACACAACTTCGGAATTCTTAAGTATCTTTCAAAATAGAGAGTGCATTCAGAGGGCTGTAAAGAATCAGAAGAGTGTTTGTGATAAGTGCATGGAAATTATTAATGGCCCCCAAATCAGGCTTGGAAAGACCTAGAATGGTTCAGTCTAAAAGCTGGTCAAGGGGTGATTTAACAATCTTGGCAGAGGACCAATTATTTCAAAGCCTGGGGACCAGTTCCTTCAAGAACAGAACAGGAGGAAGGAACCTGAAGCTGCAGCATGAAGGATTTAGGTTAGATGGAAGGATTTCTTGATTGAGACAGTATTGAACGGATTAGAGAAGATATAAAGAATTATTGAGAGATCCATAGGGTAGTGAAAAGATTAGAGGCTTTGAAGACAGAGGTTCTACATTTCATTGTGCTACTCTTGAGATATGCAACCTTGGATAAAGCACTGACCTTGAGCTCAGCCAGCATGGGCTTAGAGGTTAATTTTTGATCTGTGAACCAGAAGGTAATGTTTCAATTCCCTTTCAGAGTATATGCCCAGGTTTCAGGCTCGATCTCTGGTGTGAAGTATACATATGGAGTCAGCCAAGCAATGATTCTCACTCATCATTGATGTTTCTATTTCTCTCTCCTTCTCCCTTATTCTCTAAAACCAATAAAAATATATTTTTTAAAAAAGTACTGACCTTGAGACCCCACTTCTCTATCTGAAAAAGTGGAGGTGATATGCCCACCTTGCAGCATTGTCAGAAGGACTGGATAATGTATGCCACGTATTTGGTCCACATGAGAACCTTAAAGCTGGTGATGCTTAATGTGATGGTGATCCTGATGATTATGATGAGTAATCAATGAGCACTGATTCCCTACGCAATGAACAGCTAGAGTAAGTTTTTCTGACGAGGAAATGACATGACAAAATGGGTATGACTATATATGGCAAACAATATTTGCTGAGTAGAAAAGCTAGTAAACCTGAAGAAAAATATTGGAGAAAAAAACCCTCAATTATAAAAATAATTTGTTTATAGTTTAACATTTCAAAAATGCAGAGAAGTATAACAAGAAAAAAATTAGTCTTAGTCCTACTACTCAGATATTTTAAAGAATGTTATTTTCTTATGTCCTTTTACTTAGCTTTTACGTATATGTATATAATTTGTATATGTTAAATAAAATATGCCTTCAACTTTACATATTAAAAAATGTAAGCATTTTGCATTATTATAACTGCATAAATATAATACCTGTTTCATGATATTCTAAGATATACTGAGCCATTCCCCAGTTAATATTTTTTTTTTAAATTGCTACCCTGTCTAATAATGAAGAAATATGCTAATTGACCCTCACATCATTGCAAAGATGGTGGTGCCATAGCCAATAAGGAGGGAATATGCTAATTACTGCCCGGCCCTCAAATATGGCAGCACCCACAGCCAATAAGGAGGGATTATGCTAATTGGCTGCCACTCCCCCAAAGATGGTGGTACCCACAGCCACAAGATGGCAGCTCCCAGTCCCTTCAGCCCTTTAGGCAGGCCTGGCTGCTCCACACGCCTGCCTCTGGAGTCCCCAGCTCCCTCAGTCCCCCAGCCATGCAGGGCCAGCCTGAGGTGCAGGCAAGCCTTGGATGGCTGCTGCCCAGTTTATAATAGAACTAGAGACCTGGAGGTCCCTCAGCCCAGCCTGCCCCCTCTCACAGTCTAGGAACCCTCAGGGGTGGGAGGTGACCTGGCAATTAGGGGAAGGCAATGATGCCCCATCACATCTTTGCTGCTGCCACTGCTGGCAGTGCACGCCTTGGCTGGCCCTGGTTACCTGAGCCTCAGGAGGCCCTGGGTGGCTGGGCAGGTGGTAGCCAAGGCTTGCTTGTGCCTTGGACCTAACCTGGGCAGCTGGGGGGCTCAGGGAACTGGGGGACTCTGGAGATAGCCACATGCTGCTGCCCCGGTGGGGCTGAGGGGATTGGGTGTTGCCATCTTGGTGCTGCCATCTTGAGGTACGGGGAATTTGGCATATTCCCTCCTTATTGGCTGTGGATATCACCATTTTTGCAATGGCGTGAGGGTCAATTAGCATATTCCCTTTTTATTAGGATACAACCCAAAGTAAAAATATTGTATCAAAGTGATGAATAAATTAAAAAACTTAAGATTTTTTGAAAATACTGCAAAATTGCTTTCCAAAAGTGTGATACCACTGTAATGTCTATTAACAGTGTTTGATCATATTTGCCTAAATGTTCCTTGACTGTTCTATGTATTCTAAACAAACAAGCAAAAACTCTTTGCTAAGTTGAAAGATGTAAATATTTTAATTTTTATCTCTTTGATTACTTGTGAAGCTGAATATTTTTACATATGTTTGTATGTTAGTTAAATTTTCATGACTTGCTCACTGATATCTTGGCTAATTATTTCTATTGAAATTAGTATTTTTCTTATTAAGTGAGCTTTTTATGTAGTAATAATTTTAATGATTATTTTTTGATAACAAGGTTTCTCTTTTTTAAAAATTAGAAAATGACACATTTTACAAAAAGACAGTATATATCAGTCATAATTGAAGCAGCATAAATAAACAGTGTTGATGTTATAGTGAATATCCTTAGAATTTTTCTTCTGATCACATATATATGCACATAAAGATTTATATGTCAAAAATGAGGAAAAGTGGACTACAAATTTCATGCTGTTTTGCAACTGCTTTGTTATATATAATAGATTGTAGACATATTTTTCCATGCCAATAAATGTAATATATACCTACTTTATCATCTTTGCTATTTGGGTAGTATTTCATTGTACAGATATATACCTTGTTTATTTGATCAATCCCCAGATTCATTGATTGAAAGTTAAGTTGAAAAGTTTGTATATTTTTCTATTTTAAACATATCTTCAATGAATATATTGTAGTAATAAGTATATGTTCCTATCCTCCTATTTCCTGAGGAATAATTCTGAGAAGTGAAATTGCTGGGCCACAGGGTGAACAGAGTTGATGTGTTTTTATTTTTATTTTATTGTTGACAGTATTACAGATGTCTCCCATTTCCTCCCCATCTGTGAGGTGTTAAGAGTCCTCACTTTTGCCCACCATCGTGTGTTACCTGCTATATCACCAATGCTGAGTGTTACTGTTCTTTTATACCTTTGCCAATCTGATAGGTGAAAGATAAGTTTCTTATTTTTATTAGCTTTTTTTTGGTTACTAGAGAGAGAGACTTTAAATTACCAACTAGCTACTTTATATTTCTTTGTCCCTATGTGGTTTTCTTTTGGGATATTTACACTGAGATATTTATCCTTGTTTATAAACTCAATATCTACACTAATAAAAGAGTAACATGCTAATTGACCATGCTTTTGCAATGCCCATCAGCCAATGAGGAGCAAATATGCAAATTAACCTAACAAAGATGGCGATTAATTTGCATACACAGGCTGCGAGTGCCTGGGGGCATTCTGCACCACCCCAGCCTCTTCGGACCTCTGGCAAGCATAGGAAAGTGGAAAGGCGGCTCTGGGCAGAGTGGAAAGGCAGCCAGGAGAAGGAAGGCCCATTCTTGCACGAATCTTCATGCATTGGGCCTCTAGTATTTATATAAAACTAGCGGCTCAGTGCATGAATTTGTACATGCATTAGTCTGGCTGGCCTGCCCTCAATTGGTGGATCAGGGCCGGGCGTGTCAGTAGTAGGAAATGATGGGAAGTTGGCTGGCTGGCCTGCCCCCAGGGCCAGGCCAGCTGGGGGTAGGGTCTGTGGGTGATTGGCAGGTAGGCCCCACCCCTGAATGGGGTGGAGGTGGCTGATCAGGGGCTAGTGGCCTAGGGGAGGGGCCATGGGTAGTTGGCCAGCTGGCCTCGCCCCTGATTGGAGTGGGAGGGACATTTAGGGGCAGAGCTGGCTGGAGAGAGGGGCTGTGGGCTGATTGCGGTGATGGGGGCTTTTCAGGGGTAGGGCCGGCTGCCCTGCCCCTGACTGGGGTTACAGGAGCCAATCAGGGGCCAGTGGCAGGGATTAGTTGCCATGGGTGGTTGGCCAGCTGGCCCTGCCCTTGATCAGGGTGGGGGGGCAATCTGGGGTTGGGCCAGCCAGGGGGAGAGGCTGTGAGCTGATTGGGGTGGGGCCAGCTAGGGGGAAGGATTGTGGGGAGCAGTTGGCCAGCCACCCTACCTTCGATCAGGGTGGGAGAGCCCCATCAGGGGCAGGACCAGCTGAGGAAGTGGCGTTGGGAGGTTGGCCAGCTGGGCCCACCCCCTGATCAGGCCAGTTAGCTGGCTGCAGTGGTCATCATAGTGACTGGTCATTCTGGTTGTCCCAGTGTTCTGGTTGCTGCCTTTATATATATATATACTATATGGTCAATTCTACCAGTTTTTATTCCTGTGAATCTTTTCCTTTTTTCTGATTATATTTGAGGAGGTAATTCTTGAATTATCTTTTTGAAATTTGGGGAGACTTATGGATTTGTTGAAAGATAGAAGAAAGCTGATAATTTTGAGAGAGTAATAGAAATAGTTGTATTGTATATGGTGTATAACAGATTAGTTTGAGTATTTCCTAATTTTTTAAGTGGTATCTTTATTCTCCTGGACAATAGTCATGGAAATTGCCTTTTTATCTATGTTTTCATTCCATTTATTCAGTGTGTCATCATCTTCAGTTTCTTCCTTTGAAACATATTTTGTATTTGAACTTGGCTGTCCTTTTTTCCCCTAGCATCATCTAGGTTGAATTATAGCCATATTGCATGTATGTGCATGCATGTGTGTGTGTATGTATGTGTATACATACACAGCTCTAGGAAGGTGGATCTTTGATCACCTACCACAAAAAATTCTGCAACTGAGTAGCTGATATATTTTAAAATAAAGAGATGCATTGGAAGAAAATGTGAGTGGTGTAGATCTTTTGCCCATCTGTTATTAGCCTCTCAGGAAGAAAGGAGTCTCTCTTCTATCCATCTGACCACCTATTCTTTGTTAATTGGTACCTGACATCCCTTGTAGATAGGGACAGGTTAAAAAATGAATTGATGGCAGTATTAGCTGGGACTCTGTCAATAAAAAAAAAGATTTGAACTATAAGTGAAAGCAGGAAATTATTTTTTTCATGGAAATCACAGGCAGAGATTTAGCTGAACACTGGAAGGGGCTGAAGTGAAGACTGAGACGTTTCAGTCTCTGGACTTTTTTCCAATAAACAAAATGGCTGCCCCCATGTGGACACAAGATGGCCACCACAAGATGGCCAGTAGGGGAGGGCAGTTGGGAGGGACCAGGCCTGCAGGGGAGGGCAGTTGGGGGTGACCCAGGCCTGCAGGGGAGAGTAGTCAGGGAGGACCAGGCTTGCAGAGGAGGGCAGTTGTGGTTGGGGGTGGGGGACTAGCCTTGCAGGGAAGGGCATGAATTTTGTGCACCAGGCCTCTAGTGTATGTGAAAAAAAAAAATATACACACACACACACACACACACACACACACACATACATGAACATGTGTGCACACACATACAAATAAGGGTGGACTGGCTCTAATTAAAGTAAGAGTGATGGGCAGCTCTACCATTCTGGTTTTCCTTTCACCACTTTAGAGTACCTCTATGGAGTATGGGGGGACCCACTTGGATGACCATGACACTATACCATATTGCATCCTAACTGTGTCCTGAAATTTTTTTTCACAAGAAAGCAAATAGATTTCTGGCCACAATCATTCTAGAATGTGAGAGTATGCTAGGCTTGATCCATTTTGTCTAATGCAACTAAAAAATCTGGTAAGGGACAGAAATTACAGAGAGCCAGGAAGATGTTTAATACAATTTGGAAACCAAGAGGGTGATGGGATAAATGATCCTTCCCCCAGCCTCACTGAAGGATGAAGATAAGTTAATCGGCATCTCTGCACCCACCCATTGCTTTTCAGCAGGAACACAATTTAGTTTCCTTCCTCCCTGTTTGTGGTTTTTACATTCTGATTTCTGGTAGAATTGTCAAGTGCATTTTAACCTAACAAGATTTCCACCCAAAGGTAAATACCACATGCAACAATTTTTACCACTTGTTAGTGATAAGGAAGATGGGGGAAGACACAAGATGCCTGCAATTGAAAGCTTTTAGAGCATCATTTCCATGAGCGTGGGGCTAAGCACTATTTACTGGATGATTAAATCTCTGGACAGACTCTTTCATCATTCATAGACTGAGGCAGAACTTTCATGTCTTCTTTCCAATTCCCTAGGTTCCTGTCTAACCTAACAAAGATGGTAGCTCCCTTTGATGTCAGAATTCAATATTTTAGCCTTTTAAAAAGAAAATTGCTAATAGATGACTATCGGTATAATAGAATCAGAGAGAGGCAGTAAGATGCTCTTTGGAAGACATTGTTTATGCCTTTCCAGGCTCCAAGTGCTTGTAATCAAGATGGGCCAACCTTGCTTTTCAATCTTCCCCTGAGTTTGGTATCTGAAAGATTTTTCTGATTATGACAGACACTTGTTTAAAGGAAATGTTCCTGTAGCTGAAATGCAAAGACCACTGGGATATATGCATAGCAAAGCTCTTCAGTCCTGATACGGAGGGCTATCAATGCTACCCAAGGCATTTTTGCATTTAGATTTCCTCTTTGTCCTTGAGGTTATTCTCAGATGATACCAAGAATTTTCAGGCAATTACTTTTAAAACATTTTCTTTAAAAAGAAAAACAATCACCTACATACCCACAACTCAATTCTAAGGTGAGAGTGGGTGTATACCACCAGAGGATGTTTTTTGCTCCTAAGATCTCTGCTCTACAGTGCTATTGATTTAAGGATAGTTTTCCTCTAACAAATGATACACATTTGTAGTTCTAACCTCATGATTAAACGAAGCAAAAAATATTTCTGCAAATGCTCCTTGAATTGCAAGTGAGTTTTTTTTAAAATCCTCTCCCAAGGATATATTTACTGATTTTAGAGTGAGGAACAGAGAGTGAGTAAGAGAGAAAGAGAAAGAGAAAGAGAAACATCCATGTGAGAGAAAACATCGACTTGTTGCCTCTCATACGTGCCCCAAACAGGGACTAAACCTCCAACCTAGGTATGTCCTCTGACTGGGAATTGAATGCACGATCTTTCAGTGTATAAGACAGTGTTCCAACCAACGGAGCCACAATGGCCAGGGCTACAAATAAGTTTTTAATTTTACTTTCTGTATGACCAAAGAAACTGTAGTAATAGCCAACACTGCTTTATCTAACACTTTTAGACTTTATGTGCAACGAATAGTTAAATAGTCACATCCTAAGGATTGGTTCACTCAGTTGTGAGTGTTTGGAAGTTTTGCTCCTTCTACTTGCTACAACCCAGCAACCTCAGTTCATCTTCTTCACTGGATCTGGGAGGAGACTCAGTTCTGCTCAACCCCCTGCAGATAGTCCTTAATGAGAAATCAGGATTTTGCATTCTGCTGGAATGGACATGAGTGTGGATAGTACTTCTGGACATACGAATCTTTCAGTGAGGACCATGTGATTTCTGTCAACTTGTTCTGGCTGATCAGCCAAATGTTCTCAGAGTTAGAAAGTTGTCACCTACCTTGTGTGCCCATTGAAATAGTTGGTACTACTCTGACCCTCTACAGACTTCTGCACTGAGGGCAGCATATCTCTAGCTCCTTATATTGTGATAGATAAAAACCCACTTCTTGGTCCAACCTTTTGCGACTGAGTTTTATTTTTTCTACATCCCTTTCTGAAATGGAAATCTATTCTTTTTGCTAGTTCTCATCATGGACCTGGTTGGTAGGTGCAGAAACAGGTTAAAAGAGCATCCTTGAGAAAGCTATCCTTGGAGAGGTCTGCTTGCAGGATGAAACCTTGGCTGGTGTCTGGGAACTTAGATTTTGGGAGGTTCTCATAATTCTCTGATTTCCTCATTGTGCATAAACTATTTGTACAAATGATGTGGTTTATACTACATACTTGCTTTTCTTCTGGGAGTCTGGAATTTTGGTATGTGCTATACAGAGGGATCCTACATGAGCAGCCCCAAACAAAGGCCCTAGGTGCAAATTCTCTAATGTCAACATTTCATGCATCATCACAATTTGATACTGGGGATAATTGTGAAGTGCCTGATCTGAGGACCATACCACCTGTTCTCTCTGCCTCCAAGTCCTCATATAAACAATCTAGCCAGTAGACTTGGCATGAGAAAGCAGGGCAAGGGTCATGGGTAGCATCTAAACCTTGAATTATAGGAAATCAGAGCAGTTCTGCTGGGTTTCTTTTAGTTTTGAGAAGTCACCTGAACAATGTAGGTAGTATTCTTGAGAGCTCAGGAGGACTTGTTCATTCATTTCAACTATTGTCTTTTGAGAACTCGGATTGAAACGAAGAATTAGAAGGCATTGTCTTTGAGAGCATTGCTGGGTTAGAGAGAAGTGCAATGTGAATCCTAATTTAATCCCATTGTGTGAGACAAAAGATGAAATAAATAGACACCAAGGTAGCTAGGCAACAATTAAAGTCTCTCTGTTAATGTGACCAGATGAGAAAACAGGTGAAAAAGGAAATAGGAATCCCAAGAAGAGAGAATATTATGAACTGCAATGTAGCAAGGGAGTGAGGATTAAGAGAAATTAAAAAAAATTTTTTTTGCATTGTTGCTAATTTGATGTGGTAGGTTTTCAAGCAGAGAGATATCAAACTGTCAGTGGCATCAAAATGAATGAGTCAAAAATTTCATGTCCCAGGGGAGCATTGTGGGTACTCCCTGTGGCATTTGCTTTGCAGGAATTCCACTACAGGAATTCCACTACTGGCACAACAAATGCACTACTTTATGAAGACTTTAAACAGTTGTCTCAGGAAAAAAAGAGTGTAGGCAAGAGAAAGTTTTATTATAGCAATAGCTCTTACTGCTTCCTGGAATGATCAAGCCAGAGGACAGAGAGGGACTTCAGGGTCCCTCACTTACTTTCCTAGCTTGAGTTTGTAAAGCTATCATCCCTCGTGATCTGTTTACCAGAAATAGGAGGTGAGCCACCAATTCAGGCTTCATATTTTCAGTTTTCTGGTATGCAAGCCATAAGCCTGAAATGTGAGATTCACATTTTAAAATCTCTGATAGCCAGCCTATCTAATAAAAGAGTAATATGCAAATTAACCATCACTCTGCTATACCCACCAGCCATGCCCACCAGCCAATCAGGAGCAAGTATGCAAATTAACCAAGATGGCTGAGGCCATGAAGCAAGCAGGAGGCTTGGGTTTATCCAGCAATGGAGGAAGACAAGCTTCCCACACACCCTGGTGGGCCCAGGCCTCCACTTAAAGCCACAGAGTTTCAATCATAGAAGATAAATAAATCCCAACAAAAATGGCAGCAGCCATGGAGCTGGAAAGAGCAGGGGCTTGAGTTGCCCTCAGTGATGGAAGAAGCCAAGCCAATTGAGACTTTGTAGCCTTGGCCTCTGCTCAAGGCTACAAAGTTTCAATCATAGAAGATAAATAAATCCCAACAAAAATGACTGCAGCCATGGAGTAAGTAGAAGGCTAGGCTCTGCTTAAGGCAGCAAAGTTTCAGTTATAGAAGATAAATAAATGCCAGATACCAGGGCCTCCACTTGGGTTGCTGGGGAGTGTGGCTGGCCTGCAAACCACCACAAGCCCCTTGCCCAGGCCACCCCATGCCCCAAGGGAACCCCACCCTGATCCGGGTCACCCTTTAGGGCAAACCAGCTGCCCCCCACCTGTGCACCAGGCCTCTATTCTATCTAATAAAAGAGTAATATGCAAATTGACTATCACTACAACACACAAGATGGCTGCCCTAAGTGGTCAAAGATCCTGCCCCTATGTGGATACAAGATGGCCACCACAAGATGGCCAGCAGGAGAGGGCAGTTGGGAGGGACCGGGCCTGTAAGGGAGGGCAGTTGTGGACAGTCAGGCCAGCAGGGGAGGGCAGTTTGGAGGGACCACGTCTGGCAAGGAAGGGGGATTCAGGGGCGATGAAGCCTGTAGGAGAAGGCAGTTAGGGATGACCAGGCCGGCAGAGGAGGGAAGTTGGGGGTGACTGGGCCTGCAGGGGAGGGCAGTTAAGGGCAATCAGCCTGGCAGGGGAGCAGTTAGGCATTAATCAGGCTGGCAGTCGAGTGATTAGGGAGTGATCAGGCTGGCAGGCAGAAGTTGTTGGGGCAATCAGCAAGGCAGGCAGGTGAGCAGTTGGGAGCCAGCAGTCCTGGATTGTGAGAGGGATGTCCGACTGCCCATTTAGGCCCTATCACGGGCAGTCGGACATCCCTCGAGGGGGTCCCGTATTGGAGAGGGTGCAGGCTGGGCTAAGGGACACACCTGTCCCATGCACGAATTTTGTGCACCAGGCCTCTAGTATTAAAGAAAAGAAAATGAAACAGGAGAGATTATGAAGAATCTATTTTATTTAACCCAAATATATAAAAATATCATTTTAACATGAAATCAAGTAAAAATTATTGAGATTTTTTACATTCTTTTTTTAAATTAAATCTTTATTATTCAGATTATTACATTTGTTTTTCTTTTTTCCCCTCCATAGTTCCCCTCCACCCAACTCTCACCCTTCCCTCTGCCCTTACCTCCCTCCCATTGACCTCATCCATAGGTGTATGATTTTTGTCCATTCTCTCCCTGTACACCCCTCACCCCTTTCCCCCTGAGAATTATCAGTCCATTCCCTTTCTGTGCTCCCGATTCTATTATATTCACCAGTTTATTAAGTGAATTAAAAATTCACTTAATTTTTAGATTCACTTGTTGATAGTTATGTATTTGTTGTTCATAATTTTTTGTCTTTTACCTTTTTCTTCTTCCTCTTCTAAAGGAGTACCTTTCAGCATTTCATATAATACTGGTTTGGAGTTGATGAACTCCTTTAGCTTTTTCTTATCTGTGAAGCTCTTTATCTGCCCTTCAATTCTGAATGATACCTTTGCTGGATAGAGTATTCTTGGTTGTAGGTTCTTGCTATTCATCACGTTGAATATTTCTTGCCACTCCTGTCTGGCCTGCATCGTTTCTGTTGAGAAATCAGCTGACAGTTGTATGGGTGCTCCTTTGTAGGTAATGAACTGTTTTTCTCTTGCTGCTTTTATTATTCTCTCTTTGTCTTTTGCTCTTGGTATTTTAATTATGATGTGTCTTGGTGTGGTCCTCGTTGGATTCTTTTTATATGGGGTTCTGTGTGCTTCCTGGACTTGTAAGTCTTATTTCTTTTACCAGATGTGGGAAGTTCTCAGTCATTATTTCTTTAAATAGGTTTTCAGTATCTTGCTCTCTCTCTTCTTCTGGCACCCCCACAATTCTGATGTTGCTACGCTTGAAGCTGTCCCAGAGGCTCCTTCCATTATCTTCACATTTTTGGATTCTTTTCTCTTCTTGCTTTTCCAGTTGAGTTTTCTGCTTCTTTATATTTCAAAATTTTGACTTGATTCTTGCCTTTCTCTAGTCTGCTGTTAGGACTCTGTATAATATTTTTTATTTCAGTCAGTGTATGTTTAATTTCTAATTGGTCCTTTTTCATCTCTAGTTGGACCTTTTCCATCTCTAGTTGAATCTTTTGCATCTCTAGTTGGTCCTTTTTCATCTCCTCTTGGCTCTCCTAACTTTATCCAACTTTTCTAGGATATTCTTGAAAAACCGTATAATCGTGGTTTTGAACTCTATATCCAGTTGCTTGTTTTCCTCTGTTTCTTTTGTTTGTGATCCCTTCTCTTGTCTCAGCATTTTCACAATGCCGGGAGAACTTCTGTGTTGGATTCAGCCTTATGATAGCAGACTTGCAAAACTGCAGAAGCCTCTCGGTTGAGCTGGGGATGGGTGGAGTCTCAGGGCTTAAGGGACGGCCTTGCCTTTCAATCGGCCTCGCCCGCCACGGCCCCTGAGTCTCACGTGACTGGGTAATCGCTGGAGGGGTCCTTGTGCACGTGCACAGTGCCTCTAGACTGCTGCCTTTCTGGCTCCCCTGCGCTCCAGGACCACACGAGTCTAGGTCCCCAGGGTTTCCCCCGAAACAGGGGCTTAGTGGAATCAGAAGTGGCATAGTTGGGAGTGTCTGTCTCACGCCCACTTGAGAAAGCCAGCAGCACAATCAGTAGTCTGGCCTCTGCGTGCACTGCTGTGCGCGCCACCAGACCTCTGATCTTTTGTGACTCCCCTAAATTTCCGTGCACCTCTCCCTTTTCACAGTCCAAACTTCCCACGCATGAGTTTCAGCTGGATCTGGGGTTTAGTGTCGTAGGGTAAGGGGTTCGATGCCTTTGAGAGTCTCCCTTTCCCTCCTGCCAGAGAAAACCAGCCAGGTTCTCCGGCACCCGCTCTCTCCACGCGCGTGTCTCCGTACCTCAGCTTTTTGCAGCTCCTCTGGGTCTCCATGAGCCCCTCTCTTTCCCTCTAGTTGTAGAACTTCCACTCAGCCAGCTTTCATGTGGTTCTGGATGATGTCCGTTCTGTCTTTTAGTTGTAGTTTTGAAATTGTTGTGCGAGGCAGCAGTGTATGTGTTTACCTATGCCACCATCTTGGATTCTCCCTCGAGATTTTTTACATTCTTATGTTTTATATCAGGCTTTGAAGTCCAATGTATTTCTTTATACTATAGCACATTTCAGTACAGAGTCACCAAATCTCAGTAGCCACCGTGGCTGGTGGTTAACATGTTAGACATTTCTGCAGTTTATTTGATGCTCCTGAGTTTTTTTTGCTGCAAAGGCAATGCTGCCGTGATTCATGATTTAATCAACCATGATCCCAATTTGTATGGTAAATGGAGATGTGGCTTATAACACACATTTCTGTTTCTTGTATGAATATAGAACTCTATTTAAATAGTTGAACATAACCATCAATTGGTGATGCTACAATAGTTTACTGTTGCTACAAATGTAAAATTAGAATGAATTGTAAAAATGCAAATACTTTTCAACAAATATTCAACCATTATCTGTTAGTACTCACTAGGCACCAGCATTGTTCTAGGAGCTAGATATAGAGCAATGGACAAAACCAGGCATATCACATGATCTCACTCATTTGTGGAATATAATGAACAACATAAACTAATGAATAAAAACAGGTCTAGAGATAGAGAAGCATTGGTCAGATTGTCAAACCTCAGAGGGAAGTTAGAGGATGGTGAGGGTAATGGGGAGAGATCAACCAAAGGATGTGTATGCATGCATATAAGCTTATCCAATGGACACAGACACCGGAGGGGTGGGGCAGGGTGAGGGTATGAGTGGGCGTGGGTTGGGGAGCAATGAGGAGATAAGGACACATATGTAATACCTTAATCAATAAAGAAAACAAAACAGGCATAGCCACTGCCTACATGGAGCCCATGTTTTTAGTGGAGGGGCGTGTGAGCAATAAATAAGCAAATACACATCTTGTATGTCAGGTGATAAGTGATATGGAGAAAAATAGAGAAAGGGAGATAGTGAAATAGTGAGTGCTGGGATGAGACTTTACTTGTAAATTCAAACATTATTCAATAGTGATCTCAAGTTTTTCCTCTTTTTCTTTGAGAACCATATAGAGAGACAACTTTACCATCCTCACTTTTCATCTCTTTACCTCAGTGACCAATCACCCCTCCCTTACAAATCTAAAGCTCATGGAATTACAGATACTATGTTTTATTCTTTCTGGTGAAGACATTAACACATCCAGGAAGAATTATCCAACTGACTTTTTGAAGTTCAAGAAAAAATGCTTTTGAAGTTTCTTTATTTCAGTTATATTCTCTATCATTGGTAGAAATGGGAAATAAAAATGGATGGTGACATTGGTTTTCACAAAGCCCTATGACATTCTATATATAAATCATAAAAATTATTTACTTACTATATTTTCCTTTCTAAGGTAACTTTGTTTCTATCACTGCTTATATAATATTGATTTGATTGGTCAAGGTTTTGACAATTGAGTAATACACAACTAAAGTTATCTAAATATTTAAAAGGGAATTTATTGGTGCCCTAGCCAGGTGACTCTATTGATTGGAGTGTTGTCCTGTACACTAAAAAAGGTTGTGTGTTCCATTCCTGGTCAGGGCACATACCTAAGTTGCAGGTTTGATCTGAGGTTGGGGCATGTATAGGAGGCAACTAATCGATGTTTCTCTCTCACATCATTGTTTCTCTCCCTCCCCCCCTCTCTCAAAATGGAATACTATGCTACTGTAAAAAAGAAGGAGCTCCTACCATTTGAAACAGCATGGATGGAGCTGAAGAGTATTATGCTAAGTGAAATAAGTCAGTGAGAGAAAGATAAATATCACATGATTTTACTCATTTGTGGAATATAATGGACAACATAAACTGATGAACAAAAATAGATCCAGGGACAGAGAAGCATTGATCAGATGCTCAAACCTCAGAGGAAAGGTAGGGGAGAGTGGGGGTAAAGGGGAAGAGTTCAAACAAAGGACTTGTATGCATGCATATAAGCATAACTAATGGACATATAAGCAGACACCAGGAGCATGAGGTCATGAACAGGTTTGGGGTAGGAGGTCAATGGGAAGATAAGGACACATATGTAATACCTTAATCAACAGAGAAAAAAATCAATGGAAGCATACCTTTGGGTGAGGACTAAAAGTATAATAAAAGGGCATTTATTGACTCTCATAAATGTAAAGTCTAGAGTACATAGCTTCAGGCATAGCTGGATACAGGTGCTCAAATGAAATCACTATGTGTTTCCCAAACCCTCAGCCCTGCTTTAAAAAAAAAAAAAAAAAAAATATATATATATATATATATATATATATATATATATATATATATATATTGATTTCAAAGAGGAAGAGAGAGGGAGAGAGAAATAGAAACATCAATGATGAGATAAAATCATTGACTGGCTGCCTCCTGTAGGCTTCCTGAAACCCAGGCATGTGCCCTGATTTGGAATTGAACTGTGACTTTCTGGCTCATAGGTTGATGCTCAACCATCGAGTCATACTGGCCAGGCTTTTGTTGTTGTTTTGCTAATCCTCACCCGAGGAAGTTTTTTTTTTTCATTAATTTTTTAGAGAAAGTGGAAGGAAAAGGGAATGAGGGAGAAGAGAGAGGGAGAGGAGAGAGAGAAACATTGATGTGAGAGTTACATCAATGAATTGCCTCCCATTCACATCTAACTGGAGCTGGGGAATGAACCTACACCACAGGTATGTGCCCTTGACCTGGAATCGAACCTAAGATCCTTCTGTTCATGAGCTGATACTCTACCACTGAACTATACCAGGCAGGCACAGCCCTGCTTTTTATTGTTTTGTTTTATCCAAGCAGGGAGTTTCCATATAGTAATAATATGTTTACAGTCTGCCAACTTAGCAACTCATGTGAAAATAGCTTTTCCCTAATGGATTCAGCAAGGATTTTAGGTGGTTCTCAGTTGCCCTACTTGGGTTATGTGTCTATCCATGGGGGATTCAGTGTTATAACTGGCCAGTTTTGGGTCACATGTTCACCTTATTCACATATCTGAAAATGGAGAAGAAAGAATGGTTACTGGGGAAGCACACACACACAAAAAGGTGTCTACTTCATGGACTATCTACAATAATATGATTTGGAGAAAGAGATCTGTGCTCCAACTCAGAAGATCTAGATTTGGGTATTCTGTAACTTACTAAAAAGTTATTTTTCCTTTTTAAATGCCAGTGACCTCACTTGTGAAATGAGGCTAATATTTCTTATTCCATTTAATTTAAGAGTTGGGAGAATAAGTTTTGATCAAGGATGTGTAAGAGATGTGTAGATCTTAAAGTACATATTTTATAATCCACAACCCTTGGTTCTTTTATCAACAAATTTCAATTCAAGGGACTAGATACGAATGTGCTTTTTGTTCAAAAATTGAGTTATGGAAATTATAACTATAAAGGAACTAATTTTAAAGATATTAAAACAGAATTTACTAGGGTTTTAAACTAGGGATATAAAATAACTCCTATACAGTAAGAAATAAGAGAAAATAGAACGAAGATATTTCAGAATCTTAATTTCCTTTTCCATTTAGGAGCAGTTATTTGCTTGTCCTCCCCTTTAGCTTCAGGGTTGCTTAATTCCTGCCTTGGAAGGAAGTACATAAGTAGATGCACTTCTGCAGGAGCAAGAGATTCTGTTAGTGGCCAGCACAGTTGGCAGTATACTAAATCTTTTGATTTTGTTTGGGACTTCCAAGAAGCAGAAGCCAAGATGGGATTAAATGTCCAAGGACTTCTTTAGTGGAAACAACTGGCAGAAAAATGGGGAGAAGCAACATGAATCTGACTCCTAAGAAGGGAAGAGGGAAGGAAGCACCATAGATGATGTGCAGTCAAAAATAAGCTCAGCAAGGGTGTTGGAGTCATGTGTCTCCAGGAATGCGATGTTATAGTGTCCCTGCCATAGTCAGTCATTGGTTGGGTGCAGCCCAGGAAGAACTTGGTGGAGATCATCAGCAGGGACCTTGGTGAATTTGTTTCCTGTGGTTAAAAATGTGTAGGGTATATTTGCACGGCCTCCACATCTTTTGTTCATTTTTTTTCACTTGTTTATTCAGTAGATATATATTGAGTACCTAATATAGTCAGATACTATTGTGGGTTGTGGATATCTGGCTTTAAATAAGACAGAAAAGGTCCCTGCCTTCTTCATGAAGCTTACATTCTGGGAGTCTGATGATCAACTTCCCATTGGACTTTCTTGGCTTTTATGTTTGTCTGTTATAGACACAATTATCTACTTTCTGCTCTGGGTAGTTTTTACCCTATTTTCTCTGGCTTGATTGCTAAACTCAATTTTAATTTAATTTAATTTTTATTAATTTATTTTTAATATATTTTATTGATTTTTTACAGAGAGGAAGGGAGAGGGATAGAAACATTGATGAGAAACATTGATCAGCTTCCTCCTGCACACCTCCCACTGGGGATGTGCCAAAACCAAGGTACATGCCCTTGACTGGAATCGAACCTGGGACTGGACCCTTTAGTCCACAGGCTGATGCTCTATCACTGAGCCAAACCGATTCTGTCTTAATTTTATTTTTAAACTCAATTTTAGATAGTCCACTCTTAGGGATCAAGAGCATAACTAGAGAAATCACAAGGATAGTCCCAAGGATTAAGGTTCAGGATTAGTTGAGAGGAGGGTCAAAGCCCTCCCTCCCACCCTCCCTCCCTCCCTCTCTCCCTTCCTCCCTCCCTGCATCCATCCTCTTATTTCTTTCTGCCTGGAAAGTCCTCTTCAGCAAGATGAGGCCACCACATTTGGAAAGAACTGAAATACTTTTCCATAGTATAACAAGCCCTACTTGATTATGCCTTTTCTTTTCTCCCAGATCTCGTTTCCTTCACTCAGCAAGCTGCAGCCACAGGCTTTGTCTTTGTTTTTAGAACACACCAAGCTCTTTCTCCTTCAGGGTGTTTTGTCTGCCCGGAATGCCCTTTGTTTGGCTGGCAGAGTCTTGTCTGCAGACTTCAGAGAGGCCTTTCTTGGCCACTCCATTGAAAGTAGCCACTTTTTATCTGTCATGCTGCCTTATTTTAATCCTCTGTATAGCCTTTATCAGGATTGAGCATATATTTTCAATTTAGTTAGTGTCTTTATTCACAACTAGAATGTAAATTCCAAGAAGGCAGAACTATTAACGTATCTTCTTAATCAATGAATTTGTAATCTAGAGCCAAGAACAATCCTATTACAGAAGGACTGGTGTCATAATTCCCTCTTGAGTGAGTGAAGGGAAATGAGTGGATTAGAGTTTAACAGCTTCAGGATCACAGAAAGCTTCCACCAGGTCTTTTGGCATGCCTAGCATCCAGGCAAAGGATTCAACTTCTAAGTTGAGACGTTTAGGTGTCCTGATTGAAAGAGAGGGCTCAAATGTAGCAGCTGCAACATTTTCCCCATGTGGGTCTGTTTTGTTACTTATTGTTGAACCATGCTGAGATTTCTAGTATCAGTCTGGCCAGGAATGCTATCTTAATCTTTTTCTTTCCTTTGTCTTGCGCTGGGGTGTCTTTCTTTTCCTTAAGGAAGCTACTAGTTATTGAGTACCTCCTCTGTGCCAAGAATTGTGCTTGTACTAGAGAATCCAGAATTGAATAACCAGAGCTTTTTCTTTGCAGGAAAGCTTTCTGTAAAAGAAAAATGAAAGAAAGAACTATGGGGATAGAGAGAATAGAATGCCTGAGTAATGACTTTAATAGAGAAACACTTGCTTTGTGTTTTAAAGAATTGACAGGAGTTGATAAAGCAGAACATACAGAAAGTTCATTCTAGAGAGAAAGGCATAAAAAGAGGCAGGAAAATGTATGGTGAATTAATTCAGCAACAAGATGGCTAGGATATGTATGGTGGTGAAAACAGAACGAAACAGATGAAGTGATAGCAAAAGGCCTGATTATAAGAGATTCAAATGTCATACAAGTTATTTTGGACTTTTTTTTTCTGATATAGTGTATAGGCTTACAAAGGATTGTGAGCAGGGGAGAGACAATTTTATATGGTGCTTTGGCAATATCGCTGTATTGTAAAGGTTGAAGGAGATAATGCACTACAAAGGGCTTTTCAAAACAAAACTACCATTCTATGGTAAGGGGTAGTTGTTATTCTCATTGTTGAAAATAAAACCCCTACTAGGAACTATTCAATGGAGATGTCTATTTAGATCAATTAAATAAAAAACACAATTTTTTTTACACAAATGATGCAAGTGTATAATAGAAAAAGTTACAGATGAGCAATAAGAAAAATAAATTGTTCCTAAATCTATCATTCAGAGATAACTGTAGCTAAACTTTGTGTGTGTCTGTTGAGGGGAGCTATTCTTTACATATGTTTTGCACATATCCTGAATATAGGATTTTTTATTTTATAATAGATCATGAAAATAATTCCGTGTCATATCAATAATTATATATCTACCTCATTATTTTAATGGCTATTGATACTTCCATTGAATTGATGTCCTCAACATCTTTAACCAATTTCCTCTTGTAAGATTGATTTCATATTTGGTAAGAGAAACCCAGTGGAAAGTGGAGAGAGATCCATGGACTATAAACTTTAGGCAAGAGGAAACTTTTGAAGATTTTCAAGGAGAGAATTAACATGACTGGGTATCAGCTTGGCATAAAATTTCAAACTCTGTGAAGCTTTTCAAATAGTTTGTAGCCTGTTAGGCTTGAGATAGGGCCGGAGGGTGACCCTTGCGGTTTTCTCTGGACTTGGGCAACTCAAATGGCTTAGCTGTCTTTATCTGGCTGCTGCCATGGCAGGAACTTGGCATCTGAAGGTGAGCGGCTCTGACTCTGGCATAGATGACTGGAGACCAGGAGTGCTTCTGGGCCCTGGGTTTCCACACCCCCAGCTGTGAGGAGCCTTTAGACTAGCAGCTGCCAAACTTACTGGATCAGTTTCCCTCTCAGTAAAATATTGTTGAGCATACATCTCCAGTATATGCACATTTATTTTAAAATTGCATTCAAGATCTACTGTATTAGATATTTAGTCCATTATAAAACATTCAGCAAGTTAAAATATTAAAAGCACGAGAATGAAAAGAAAACATTTAAATACAAAAGCAAAATCCTATTTCCTCTCAGTTAAATATTACTATTCATTTAGCATGTAAAAGATTTACACATTATTAATGTTTTAGAGAGATCAATATGACTGAACTATGCTTCATTGTGTTTTAAAAAAAATCTTGGTTTAAGACTTTGGTATTTATGAATTCCTGTTCAAATTCAGTTTATTTTGAGATTTGATTATTTTACTACCCAAATCAAGCAGATACTGCATAGAAATGTGTTGATTCAGCTAGAAGAGGGTATAATCAGTTGTACTTTGTAAAGCACGATGTTCATTTAAAAATTCTATCCACTTTATGTAAAGGTTTTGGTTGAAATTTAGCTAGTACCATTTATATCTTCTTAGAGGTCAGTTAGTTGGTTTATTTTTAAAATTGGGTTAATACCACTGAAGTTTTTCATTTAGAAGATTTTAAACAGGTTAGAAAGTAGAGGTTATCTCTTTCCCTCCTTCCCCCCCCCCCACCCAACCCAGTACACAATTTAGGCAATATGCAATGGGAAATCTTTCCAATATCCTTTTCAAAATGCTCTTTTCATAGAAAGAGACTTTTTTTTTCCTTCAAGCAAATTTTGATGATTTAAATGTTTATAATAAAATAGTAGCTTTAATTTCAACAACTTTTCAGTATTTACCCTTAAATAATCAAGCTAATCTCAGTGGGCCATAAAAGATTATGATTACTTCCTACTACATTACAAGGTAGTATCTATATTTCACTATTTAGCAATCTTATTTTGTATATAAATTAATAGCTTTAGTGACATCCTGGAGCATATAAATTTTAATACATTGTAATACTGCAAAAACAAGCGAACAAGGTAGGGCCCACTTTTGTCTCCTCTGAGCTGCGTCATATATCATATTATTTTCTTTCAGAACAATTGTGTACTAGAGGTAACACATGGCTTCCTGACCTCAGACTTAGAGAACGTGTTAGTATGCATATTATGTAGTAGGAAAGGTTAATTTATTTATCAACTTCAACATAAAAATTCATTTATGAAAAGAGCCTGATTCATTTTCTTCCTGTACTCCAATTCTGTATACCCCCTGAGGTTAATGAGCACTATTAAGTCCCCTTTTTCTGGGGACACTATTTCCCATCTTTAAAATGAGGGAAATGAATTAAGATGATGTGTTTAAGACTTTCCTACTCTGACATGTTAGGGTTCTTTCAGTTTTTCAACATAATAAGGATAAACTAGCAGAAAATTGTTTTGGGATGCTGGAAGGATGGGTTTGATGAGGGAGTGGGTTTAAGGGAAGTACCATTGGTTATAGAAGTGCTATGATGGGCAGTCCCAGGTGGAACAGGGTGTGATATAAGTGAGGAGACACTGTTCTTGCTTCTTACTTTGCACAGGTTATTTTTGACTTTCTGGGCCTCAGTGACCTCATGAGAAAATGGAGTGGGGAAGGAGAGTAGATTGTCTTGCAGGTCTCTGTTAGTTCTAAGGGAACCGAGGATCTGTGAGTTCATAGAGGAATAGAGAAGACTACAAAGTAGGCAAGGCAGGCCTCACACTGAAGACCATGTTCTTCTTTTCAGTGTTAGGAAAGGTGGTCTTGGTCACCCAGGATTGTTGCTTCTGGGGCTTGGAGGAACTTTTCATTGTGGTATAAGTACGGAACAACTGAGAGGGAAGAATCTGGGCTCAGAATGCCCCAGCTCTGCCACTTTGAGCAAAGCTCTGACTTTGAGAAAATTTTGGAGTCTATCTGCTTCTCATTTTTTTTATAATTTATAAAATAATGTTAATAATAGGACTTCCATCCTGAGTTCTGAGAGGATTAAAGCTAAATGAAATAATATGAAGTAGGAAGTTTAACACAGTGCTCAGCATATGGCACATCTATACTAATAAAAGGGTAATATGCTAATTAGACTGGGTCGACCTGCTATCTTCCAGATGTCCAGTTTCTTTCTGGATGAAGCCATGGTGGTGGAGACTGAGGATGAGGTAGTTAGGGGCAATCAGGCTGGCAGGGGAGAGCAATTAGGGGTGAGATCAGGTTGGCAGGGAGTTAGGGGCAATCAGGCCAGCAGGGGAGGGCAGTTGGGGGCAACCAGGCTGTCAGGGGAGGGCTGTTGGGGGCATTAGGCAGGCAGGCAGGTGAGTGGTTAGGAGCCAGTGGTCCTGGATTGTGAAGTGAATGTCTGTCTGAGAGGTCCTGTATTGGAGATGGTGCATGTCTGGCTGAGGGACACCCTTCTGTGCACGAATTTTGTGCACCGAGCCTCTAGTGTTTAATAAACAGCTGTAATTATACCTGTAGTTCTTGTTATGCTTCCCTCTTCTCACCTTGAGGGAACTAGCAGACTTTTTTTTGGGGTCAAATCCAAACTCTGCCTCACCAAACAAAACTAACAATAAACTAAATTTGTAGAAGTACAAGTCTTTCTGCCCACTGGGTCTTTTCTGAAGTCTCACAAATGGTAGACTCGTCTAGTTTTTTATGCTAGTCCTCAAATGTTCCTTCTTCCTTCATCCCTGCAATGCCACCTCTTTGCACTGAACAAATCTTAATGCCAAATACAACAGTCTTTGCTTTTTCTGCTTTTAAAGAACAGCTTGAAGCTTGGTTGAAGCAGAACTCTTACTCTGTTAGAGCTTAGAATTTGCAAGTGTAAATCTCTTCCACAGCCAGGTGTGTGAGCCCAAAAAGATAAGGGTGTTAAGAGGAGCAGTTCCATGTTGGAAATATCCTTAGATTAATTTGAAGGCACGCCTTAATAGCATGCTCTTCCTCCACTCTTGGGCATGCTGTTATTGTTCAGCTTGCCAATTTGATGTCTTAAAAGTCAAACTCTTTATTAAAAAAATGGGACAAGGAATTAAATATTGCCACTGCCTAATGCTCCCAAATAACTAAGCACATGAAATACTTTGGGCTGCTTTTTGGGAAGATAAAAGGTTTTCTAAGAAAGAGGGTACAAGTAGTGGAGGACCTGAAGCTAGGAGGTCATTCTGCAGTGAGGGCAGCTAAATTGCTACTGCCAGATATGGACTGCTGAGATGGAGTGGGAACCTGAGGTCCCCAGCCTAGGGGAGCTGGTAATTTCAGAAAATTAACCAAAATGCTCTCTGAAAAGATGCTCTCAGTATAGCCATTTGTAAATAACTCTTGATTGACCTATTTGATTTTCTGTGTTTTTAACTGTCGTCATGCTGTGCCCAAAGGGCATGTGAGGTTGCAGAATAAACATGACATGTTCTGTGGTACCAGTTGGTCTTATCCTCCTCCTTTAAAGATGAAAATTAACAGGGATATAATTTGAAAGCTGTTTAGCAAATGTAAAGGTAAGGAACATAGATTTTGTGGTTAGGCAAAACTGTGCCAAAACCTGGCTTTGGCACTTATGAGCTTGAGCAAGTGACTTAACCTTCAATTTCACCATGTGTGGAATGGAGGTAATCATACCTACGTCATAGGGTGGTAATAGAGACTAAATGAAATTAAGTTGAGCTCATAGCACAATGCTTGTTACATGTAAGTGCTCAGTAAGTGGTGACTTACTGAGTGGCTCTTGGCAACAGCAGAGTTAATTTGGTTGCAAGCAACAGTAATCAACTTAGTGTAGCTCAAATAAAGGAAGACTTATTGGAGAAAATAGCAGGCAATCTCAAGGCAACTAAAGGTGAGAAATACAATCTGGCTGGTTTTGCAGGGACTGACCTGTTAAGTCTAGGACCAGTGACTCCTTGTGCTTTTCTCTACATCTTTATTCCCTTTGTCTCCTGGGAGTCCGTGTCAATTAATTCACCTCTGCCATTTGGGATACTTTGTTGAAAAAGTTGAGAAAGTTTGATAGAATGTACTTCTGATATTGTGGATACAAAAGAAGAGAAATGATGAATTGTCAGAGAAGAACCTCAGATAGCATCTAGATCATGATTGGCCACAACATAGCATAAGGGCAGACATCACTAATCAATTGGCAGTGTTTTATGCTGAATTCAGAGTTGGCCTCATTTTCCTTCTTAACATTTAATTTCCAGACATCCACCAGTAAATGAATGTAGGAAGCTCATGAGATAAAACTAATCTGCTGTTCTTTACCCAACCACTTTGTTATAGATGAAGAATAGAGGTTCAGAGAGGGAATGTGATTAGCACAAGTTCATATTGCTGTGCTAGAATTAGAACCACACGTTTTTTGGTGATGGGTAAAACTATTCCACAAGAGGATCAGAATGCAATGAAGGCCTAAGCCAGTGGGAGGTAGAAAAGTCCAGAGAGGATTTATAGCAAAGATTGGAACTGTCTGGACCCGATAGGACTTGGAGAGGTAGCGAAAAGAGCAGCATTTATAATGGTATACAGGTTTCCAGAGTTGGGGAGAGGTCTGGGAGACCTGGTCTTTGAGGCAAGATTCTTCCATAAGCTGCTCTCCTGTTCTGGTGGCTTTTATAGAAATCATTATTAATATCTCTGCTTAGAGGCAAGAAATGCAGTCTAATGCAGCAGTCTATCAGTGGTCATCCTGATGACAAGTTTGCTTTCTATGTCATTGATTAGACTAATGATGTTGACATCGCATAGGAGACTGGTTCACTTTAAAAATGTTTAAAAACATTTATTAGACTTTTTTGCTATGAGAAGATATAACATTGAGTTCCTTCTGTTTTTGGTGGATCATTTTAGATACACACTTTTCTCTTTACTTGGCTATATGTTTTGTTTGCTTGTGACTTCCATTTTTTAAAAGGCTACCCATTTTGGAAATTGCTCACTATTGCAGGTCTTCAGGGAGAACCTTTTAATTGGGATTTTCAGAAAAACTTTCTGCTCTGGGTTAGACAGTTGGGCAAGAAAATTTCTGAGAGATGCTTTGGAGTAAAGCCTGGTTGAATTTCAAGTTTAGCTTTACCACTTATTAATTGTGCAACCTTGAGCAGTTTCCTTAACTACTCTGTGCTCAGTTTTCCCCTCTGTACAATGTGGGTAGTATGAACATAGACTTTATAGGGTTGTTTGAGGGTTCAGTGAAGCTGTGTATGGGATACTCAGCAACATGTTTTTATAAGTGATAGCTATTAGATTATATTATTAGATTGATAGTTATTAATTTGTAACTAGAATGTTCTCTGGGTTTTCCAGTGTTCATTCAGTGCTTTCCTATAATAAAATGCTTTAATCTCACTTAAGAACTTCTGATAAGAGGAAACATTGGATATTTTTCATTTTTACCATGGTATTCTTCATTTCTGAAAGGTAAATGTGGCATCTGGGCAACAGAAGAATGAAAGAATCTGAAAATGGAATGTCAGAGATGGAAGGACACTTCAAGGTTACATAGCTCTAGTTAAATTCATTATTCTATAGATATAAAATCAAGCCCAGGGGGACTAAGTGACTTGCTCAAAGTCACACACCAAGTTTATTATAGAGAAAAACAAATTACGCAGGTGAAAGAAGTCAAGGGCAGCCTGCACTGGAAAATACAC
>JAAGEH010000434.1:13829097-13869581 GCA_011751065.1 Lasiurus cinereus
TTTTTTTTTTTTTAAATAACCAAAAACTACCCATTGGTTAGTTCAGGACCTGCTGGAGGAAGAGAGAAGATAAGACAGACTGAATTCACATTCAGATTCTGCCAATTAGTGGCTAAACAATCTTGCAACTAAGTTTGAGCTTCAATTCTCACACTGGCAAATAAAGAATAATTCATGCCCAGCCTGGCATGGCTCCACCTATGAACCAGGAGGTCATGGTTTGATTCCTGGTCAGGGCACATGCCCAGGTTTTGGGCTTGATCCCCAGTGTGGGGTGTGCAGAAGTCAGCCAATGAATGATTCTTCCTCATTATTAATGTTTTTCTCTCCCTTCCTCTCTCTCTGAAATCAATACAAATATATTTACAAAGAATAATTCATTATTATTCTTCATTTTATCATAGACTTATAAGTCTGTTGGTGAATTAAATGAGGTATATGTGAGAGGGCTGATACATAGTAAGTACTCAGTAAACATCAGCAATGATGATAATGATACCAGTAACATTGATAGATTGCATCATATCAGTCTTCTAAATGGGTCAAAGGAAACCAGGCAATGATTTTTTCCCCTTTCTTTATTGATTAAGGTGTTATATGTGTACCCTTATCTTCCCATTGTCATCCCACCCCAATCATGCCTTCACCCCCCTGGTGTCTGTGTCCATTGGTTATACTTATATGTATGCATACAAGTCCTTTGGTTGATCTCTTCCCTCTTACCCCCATACTCCTCTACCTTTCCTCTCAGGTTTGAGCATCTGATTGATGTTTTCTGTCTCTGAATCTGTTTTTGTTCATTAGTCTATGTTTTTCATTATATTCCATAAATGAGTGAGATAGTGTGGTATTTATCTTTCTCTGACTGCTTATTTTGCTTATCATAATGCTCTCCAGAACCATCCATGATGTTGCAAATGGTAAGAGCTCCTTCCTTTTAATAGCAGCATAGTATTCCATTGTGTAGATGTACCACAGTTTTTTAATCTACTAATCTGCTGACGGGCACCTAGGCTGTTTCCAAATCTTAGCTATTGTAAATTGTGCTGCTATGAACATAGGGGTTCATATATCCTTTCTCATTGGTGTTTCTCATTTCTTGGGATATATTCCTAGAAGTGAGATCACTGGGTCAAATGGGAGTTCTATTTTTAGTTTTTTGAGGAAACTCCATATTGTTCTCCACAGTGGTTGTACCAGTTTGCATTCCCTCCAGCAATGCATAAGGGTTTCTTTTTCTTTGCATCCTTGCCAGCACTTGTCATTTGTTGATTTGTTGATGATTGCCATTCTGACGCATGTGAGATCATACCTCATTGTTGTTTTGATTTACATCTCTCAGATGATTAGTGACTTTGAGCATGTTTTCGTATGTCTCTTGGCCTTCCTTATGTCCTCTTTCGAAAAGTATCGATTTAGGCCTGTTGCCCATTTCTTATTGGATTGTTTATCTTCCTTTTGTTGAGTTGTATGAGTTCCTGTAAATGTTGGAGATTAAACCCTTATCAGAGATAACATTGGTAAATATGTTCTCCAGTGCAGTGGGTCTGCTTACTGTTTGTTGATGGTTTCTTTTGCTATGCAGAAGCTGTTTATTTTGGTGTACCCCCATTTGTTTATTTTCTCTTTAGTTTCCATTGCCTTAGGAGCTGTATTGGTGAAGATAATGCTTCAGTATATGTCTGAGATTTTGCTGCCTGTGAATTCCTCTAAGATTTTTATGGTTTCCTGTCTTATGTTTAAGTTCTTTATCCATTTGAGTTTATTTTTGTGTATGGTGTAAATTGATGGTCTAGTTTCATTTTTTTTTTTGCATGTGTCTGTCCAATTTTACCAATACGATTTATTGAAGAGACTGTCTTGACCTCATTGTATGTTCTTGCCTCCTTTGTCAAATATTGAGCATAGTGGTTTGGGTCGATTTCTGGGTTTTCTAATCTATTCCATTGCTCTAGATGTCAGTTATTGTGTCAATATCAGGCAGTGTTGAGAGCATTGGCTTTGTAATACCCTTGATATCTGGTATTAAGATCCCTCCTACTTTGTTCTTCTTTCTCAGGATTGCTGCAGCTATTTGAGGTCTTTTTTTTTATTCCAGATGAATTTTTGGAGTGTTTGTTCTAGATCTGTGAAATATGCCATTGGTATTTTAATGGGAAGTGCATTGAATCTATAGATGGCTTAGGTTAGGATGGATATTTTAATGATGTTGATTCTAGCAATCCATGAACACGATATGTTCTTCCATCTGTTTATGTTTTCTTCTATCTCTTTTTTTCAGTGTCCTGTAGTTTTCTGAGTATAGGTCTTTTACTTCCTTAGTTAAGTTTATTCCTAGGTATCTTAATTTTTTTTGTGTGCAATGCTAAATGGAATTGTTTTTTTAAATCTCTCTTTCTGTACTAGTAAGTTCATTTTTGGTGTATAGAAATGCTATAGATTTCGTGGCATTAATTTTGTGTTTTGCTACATTGCTTAATTCATTTATTAAGTCTATTAATTTTTTATGGAGTCTTTAGGGTTTCCTGTGTATAGTATCATGTCATCTGTGAATAAGGGTAATTTTACTTCTTCTTTTCCATTTGGATACCTTTTATTTCTTCTTGTCTAATTGCTATGGCTAGCATTTTCAGTACTAAGTCAAACAGGAGTGGTGAAAGTGGGCATCCCTGTCTTGTTCCTATTCTTAGGGGAAATGGTTTTAGTTTTTGCCCATTGAGTATGATGTTGGCTGTAGGTTTGACATATAAGGCTTTTATTATGTTGAGGTATGATCCCTCTATTCACACTTTGCTGAGGGTTTTTTATCAAGAAAGGGTGTTGCATTTTGTCAAATGCTTTTTCTGTATCAATTAATATGACTGTGATTTTTATCTTTCAATTTGTTTATGTGATGTATCATGTTTATTCATTTACGGGTATTGCACCATCATTGCACCCCTGGGATAAATCCTACTTGGTCATGGTGTATGATCTGTCTAATGTAATGCTGGATCCGATTTGCTAGAATTTTGTTGAGGATTTTGGCATTTATGTTCATGAGGGATATTGGCCTATAATTCTCTTTCTTTGAATTGTCTTTATTTAGTTTTGGTATTAGGGTAATGTTGGCTTCATAGAATGAGCTTGGAAGTGTTGCTTTCTCGAATTTTTTGGAATAGTCTGAGGAGGATGGTTTTTAGTTTTTCTTTCAATGTCTGGTAAAACTCCCCTGTGAACTTGTCTGGCCCCAGGATTTTGTTTACTGGAAGTATTTTTTTAAATTAAATCTTTATTATTCAGATATTACATTTGTTTCTCTTTTTCCCCCTCTATAGCTCCCCTCTACCCGGCTCCTACTCTTCCCTCTACCCTTACCTTCCTCCCGTTGACCTCATCCATAGGTGTATGATTTTTGTCCAGTCTCCCCCTGTATACCCCTCACCCCTTTCCCCCTGAGAATTATCAGTCCACTCCCTTTCTGTGCTCCTGATTCTATTATATTCACCAGTTTATTCTGTTGATCAAATTTTTAATTCCCTTAATTTTTAGATTCACTTGTTGATAGATATGTATTCATTGTTCATAATTTTTTATCTTTTACCTTTTTCTTCTTCCTCTTCTAAAAGAGTACCTTTCAGCATTTCATATAATACTGGTTTGGAGTTGATGAACTCCTTTGGCTTTTTCTTATCTGTGAAGCTCTTTATCTGCCCTTCAATTCTGAATGATAGCTTTGCTGGATAGAGTATTCTTGGTTGTAGGTTCTTGCTATTCATCACGTTGAATATTTCTTGCCACTCCCATCTGGCCTGCATCATATCTGTAGAGAAATCAGCTGGCAGTCATATGGGTACTCCCTTGTAGGTTTTTCTTCTGCTGCTTTTAATATTCTCTCTTTGTCTTTTGCTCTTGGTATTTTAATTATGATGTGTCTTGGTGTGGTCCTCTTTGGATTCCTTTTATATGGGGTTCAGTGTGCTTCCTGAACTTGTAAGTCTATTTCTTTTACCAGATGTGGGAAGTTTTCAATCATTATTTCTTTAAGTAGGTTTTCAGTATCTTGCTCTCTCCCTTCTTCTGGCACCCCCACAATTCTGATGTTGGTATGCTTGAAGCTGTCCCAGAGGCTCCTTACATTATCCTCACATTTTTGGATTCTTTTCTCTTCTTGCTTTTTCAGTTGAGTGTTTTCTAATTCTTTATATTTCAATTTTTTTGACTTGATTCTTGCCTTCCTCTAGTCTGCTGTTAGGTTTCTGTATTTTTTATTTCAGTCAGTGTATGTTTAATTTTCCATCTCTAGTTGGTTCTTTTTCATCTCCTCTTGGGTCTTGCTAACTTTATCCAACTTTTCAAGGATATTCTTGAAAAACCTTATAAGTGTGATTTGAACTCTATATCCAGTCGTTTGTTTTCCTCCATTTCTTTTGTTTGTGTTCCCTTCTCTTGTCTCGGCATTTTCACTATGCTGGGGAAACTTCTGTGTTGGTTCAGCCTTATGATACCAGACTTGCAAAAGTGCAAAAGCCTCTCGGTTGAGCTGGGGATGGGTGGAGTCTCAGGGCTTAAGGGACCACCTTGCCTTCCAGTCGGCCCCGCCCTCCACGGCCCTTGGGTCTCACATGACTGGGTAATTGCTGGAGCGGTCCCTGTGTGCGCACACGTGCTCTTGCAGTGCCTCTAGACTGCTGCCCCTCTACCCTGTTCTCCGGGACCATATGAGTCTGGGTCCCCAGGGTTTTGTCCAAAACTGGGGTTTAGTGAAGTTAGAAGTGGCACAGTTGGGAGAGTCTGTCTCTTGCCCACTCATGAAAGCCGGTGGCACAATCAGCAGTCGGTCCTCTGCACGCAGTGCCGTGCGTGTCACCAGACTTCTGATCTTTTGCGACTCCCCTAAATTTCCGTGCACTTCTCCCTTTTCACAGTCCAAACTCCCCCCATATGAGTTTTGGCTGGATCTGGGGTTTAGTGTCATAGGATAAGGGGTTCAGTGCCATTGAGAGTCTCTGTCTCCCTCCCGCCAGAGAAAGCCAGCCAGGTACTCGGGCACCCGCTCTCTCCACGCGCGCATCTCCGTACCTCAGCTTTTTGCAGCTCCTCTGGGTCTCTGTGAGCCCCTCTCTTTTCTTCCAGTTGTAGAACTTCCACTCAGCCAGCTTTCATGTGGTTCTGGATGATGTCTGTTCTGTCTTTTAGTTGTAGTTTTGAAATTGTTGTGCAAGGCAGCAGTGTAGGTGTTTACCTATGCCACCATCTTGGATTCTCTCCTCTGCTGGAAGTTTTTTGATGACGGCTTCAATTTCTTCCATAGTTATCGGCCTCTTGAGATTTTTAGAGTCTTCCTGATTGAGTTTTGCAAGTTTGTATTTTTCTAAGAATATGTTCATTTCCTCTAGGTTGTCCAGTTTGTTGGAATAGAGTTGTTCATAGTATTTTTTTAAAATATATTTTATTGATTTTTTAAAGAGAGGAAGGGAGAGGGACAGAGAGTCAGAAACATCTATGAGAGAGAGAGACATCGATCAGCTGCCTCCTGCATGCCCCCCCACGGGGGGATATGCCCACAATCAAGATACATGCCCTTAACTGGAATTGAACCTGGGACCTTTCAGTCCGCAGACTGACGCTCTATCCACTGAGCCAAACTGGTTTCAGTTGTTTATAGTATTTTTTGACTACCCTTTGTATTTCTGTGGGATCTATTGTTATTTCTCCTTTTTCATTTCTGATTTTGTTTATTTGGGTCCTCTCTCTTTGCTTCTTGGGGATCCTGGCTAGGTGTTCATCAGTCTTATTTATCCTTTCAAAGATAAGGGGTTTCACACACACATATTTGTCTCTATGTCATTTATTTTTGCTCTGATCTTTATTATCTCCTCCTTTCTGCTCATTCTGGGCTTTTCTTATTGCTCTCTTCCTAATTCTTTATGTTGTAGAGTTAGATGATTTATTACCATTTTTTCTTGCTTTTTAAAGTAGGCCTGTAGAACTATAAACTTCCCTCTCAGGACTGGTTTCACTGTGTCCCATAGATTTTTGATTGCTATGTTCTCATTGTCATTCGTTTCCATGATGTTTTTAATTTCTTCTTTGATTTCTTTGGTAACCCTTTCATTGCTTGATAGCATGCTATTCAGCTTCCAAGTATTTGAATTTTTTTGATTGTTTTTATTGTAGTTTCTTTATAATATTATGCCATAGTGGTCTGAGAAGATGCTTAATATGATTTAAGTCTTCTTGAATTTGAAGAGTCTTTGCCTGTGACCCAATATGTGGTCTACCTTTAAAAATGTTCCATGTGCACTTGAGAAGAATGTATGTTCTGAGGATTTGGGGTGAAAAGTTCGGAAGATGTCAATTAAGTGCATATGATCTACTGAGTCATTTAGGATTGCTATTTTTTTGATGATTTTTTTGTCTAGATCAGTGGTTCTCAACCTTCCTAAGGCCGTAACCCTTGCATACAGTTCCTCATGTGGTGGTGACCCCCAACCATGAAATTTTACTACTTTTATGCATCGTGATATAAATATCTGCATTTTCCGATGGTCTTAGGCAACCCCTGTGAAAGGGTCATTCGACCCCCAAAGGGGTCGCAATCCACAGGTTGAGAACCACTGGTCTAGATGATTTATCCAGTGATGTCAAGGAGGTATTAAAGTTCCCTACTGTGCTTGTATTGTTGATCTCTCCTTTTATATCTTACAGAAGTTGTTTTATGTATTTGGGTGCTCCTGCATTGGGTACATATATGTTTACTAGGGTTATAACCTATTGTTGTATCCATCCCTTCAGTATTATGAAGTGGCCTTCCTTATCTCTTGTTATGAACTTCACTTTAGCTCTATTTTGTCAGACATAAATATTGCTATTCCAGCTTTTTTTTTTTTCACTTCCATTTGCCTGGAAGATATTTTTCTATCCCTTCACTTTCAGTCTGTGTGCGTCCCTTGTCCTAAGGTGGGTCTCTTCTAGACAGCATATATATGGATCTTGTTTTCTTTACTCAGCCATTTGATGTCTTTTGATTGGAGCATTTAGTCTGTTTATGTTTAAAGTTATTATTGATAGGTACTTGTTTGTAGCTATTTTTATTTTTTGTGCTTGTGTTCCTTCTTCCCTTTTTTTTCTTTTTTTTTTACACCAGTCCCTTTAGCATTTCTTGTATTGCTGGATTGGTGGTGATAAACTCCCTTAGCCTTTTTTTTCCTTCCCCCTGTGAAGCTCCTTATTTTCCCTTAAAGTTTGAATGATAGCCTTGCTGGATAGAGTATTCTTGGATTCAGTGTCTTGCTTTGCATCACTTTGTAAACTTCCTTCCATTCCTTTCTGGCCTGATACGTTTTTGTTAAGAAATCATTTGATAATCTAATGGGAATCCCTTGTATGCAACTTTCTCTCTGTCTTGCAGACTTTAAGATTCCCTCTTTGTCCTGAATGTTTGCCATCATAATTATGACATGTCTTGGTGTAGGTCTTTCTGGGTTCATCTTGTTTTGGACTCTCTGTGTTTGTGTGACTTTTTCTTCTTCACATCAGGGAAGTTTTCTGACATTATTTCTTCAAATAGTTTTCTAACTCTTGTTCCTTTTTCTGCCGTTCCGACACCCCTATTATTCAGATGTTGCTTCATTTCATATTGTCCCAAAGCTTCCTTTGGCTCTCCTCCTGCCTTTTAATTTTTTTCTCCAATTGCAGTTCAGTTTGGGTGCGTTTTGCTTCCCTGTCTTCTAATTTGCTAATTTGGTCCTCTGCTTCTCCTAGTCTGCTATTGAAACTTTCCATTGTTTTTTGTTGAAGTTATATCACTTTTTATTTCTTATTGATTCTTACATAAGTTGTTGATTTTTTCATCTATCTGGTTTATGAACTGTATGACCCTTATTCTGAATTCTTTTTCTGACATATTGTTTTCTTCTGTTTCACTTAGCTCCTTTTCTGATAATTCCTCCTTTACCTTCCTTTGATGGTTTCTTTGTCTCTCCATTTTTGCTCTCACTGAGTCATGTGGGGGCTGCTCCTTGGGTGGCAGTGGCTCCTTAGATGGTGGCTGTACCTTGAGTGGTCATGACAGTGGCTGCTTCTCAGTAGGTGGCAGCTCCTCTGGTGGTGCTGCTTGTGTGCGTGGCTGCTTGCAGCAATAGTGGCTCCTCTAGCTGGTGGGGCGGGCGGCTTGCCTTGCTGCTGCTCTTTGGATGTGGGCAGGCTGTGCACAGCTGCTGTTCCTCTAATCAGGGCAGGCAGCTCATGTGGCTGCTGCTCCTCAGATGGGGCAAAGATGCTGCTCCTGGGATGGGGGTGGGATGTTTGCCTCAAGCACTAATTCTTTTAAAAAAATATTTTCTTGATTTTTTTACAGAGAGAAAGGGAGAGAGAGAGAAAGTTAGAAACATCAATGAGAGAGGAACATCTATCAGCTGCCTCTTGCACACTCCCTACTATGGATGTGCCCGCAACCAAGGTACATGCCCTTGACCAGAATCAAACCCGGTACCCTTCAGTCCATAGGCCGATGCTCTAGCCACTGAGCCATACCAGTTTCGGCAGCAATAATTCTTAATGAAGTTGCCTTTATCAGCCTCTTTCTTTGGTGTGGCATTATTCATGGGCTGTAGGTTTGTCAAAAAAATGCTGTGTATCTTCTGTGTGGCATGCTACTTCCTCTACAGCTGGGGTGGGGGAAAATAAGAATGGAACCCAGCTGTGGTGGCCATCCTTCTAACTCTTTGTAAAACTTGAACTAGGCAGGCTGTAGTGGGTGAAGTGCTTATAGTATGAGATGGGATATAAAGGGGGAGAGGGTACTTGGTTTAAGAAAATGTTAAAAACATAGGTTCTAATCCATCTGACTTGCACATGGTCTGGTGATTCTCCTCTTTGAGCTTCTGTTTCCTACTCTGTGAAAAGGATGTTTGTGTAATTCATTTGTGACCTGCCTGCTCCATGCTGGACATGGAGCTAGGTGTGGAGATACAGTGAACATCCTGATCTATCTTGGTGTCTGGAAGAACAGTCTCTTTTGTGTGCTCACCACATGTGGATACTGTGAGGACCAGGTGCTCACACAAATAGAAAAGAAGATACATTTATAACTATAAACTTAATTGCAAATTCAAGTTGGGTTCTAAAAAGAACAACAATAATAAAAAATATTCTGGCATATAATAGACTCCTACCAAATACTTATTAGAAAGAGGAAAGTATATGAATGGACCAAGTGCTGAATGTATGAAAAGCATTTAAGAGCAGCTCTGATTACATTTGTTTTCCAGACATATAAAGAAGGCGCCTCCATTGGAGAGAGGAGTAGTGAAGTAAGAAAGATGTTTAGATGCTATTAGAGGAGATGGCAAGATGCCTAAGATAAATTTCACCTTCTTCACCTGCTTGTTCAGGGTTGTGTCAGTCCCAGTGAAGGATGTATTATTTTCCAATTTCACAACATATCATTCTTACCTTTTTCTTTTCTTTCCTGGCTTTTCATTTTTCTGTGTTCAGTAAAACCCTTCTGGCACTTGCTCTCATGGGAACATTAGCTGTTAGTCAAATCTTTCATCCCTTCAGGGAAACAAAAGCAAATCAATATATGATATTAAACAACCTGGAAAACCCTAGTGATTTAACTCTTCCCATAAATGTCGGCCAGCCCTGCAGCTGTGGATGGTCTCACTTTTCATATCTGTCATTTCCTCTCTCTTCTCTTAGCTGCCTCCTGATGTCTCCCTTGGATTGGCTTGGAGAGCAAGGAAACAACAGCTTGGAAAAAAATGCCAAGAGGTAGAGTGCTCCCCACTGCTGAAGACAAATAGAAGATATCATTCAGGATTCCTTTAATTTTAAGTGATAGAAAACTCATCTTAAGTACAGGTATACCTCGAAGATACTGTGGGTTTGGTTCCAGATTACCACACTTAGAGTTGTAATCTTTTTGTTGGTGAAGGGTCTTGCTTTCAACGCAGCATCTGTGAAGAGCAATGAAGGGAAGCACGATAAAATGAGGTATGACTGTAACAAAGGAAGAAAATGTAATGGTTCAGGAAACTTAAAGTGCAAGAATAGGGAAGGCTTCAGAGATGGTTTAAAACTCAGGTTCAAGTCATATCTTTGGGAACCAATTTATTTCTCTACATCTCTTAGCCTTACTTTTGCTGCTTAAGTTTGAATTCAGTCTCTAAGATGGGAACAGAAACTCAAGTCCTACCATCTTGTCAGCTTTATATCCAGCAGGGAAGAACATTACCTTCACTTAAGTATTCCCAGCAAAAGGCAATTTTTCTCATTGGCTCTTCTTGGAACACACATAATCTCTGAACCAATTGCTGTGTTAAGGGGGAGTATCATGGTCTGATTAGCATGGGTTAGGGCACTGGTCAGCAAACTCATTAGTCAACAGCGGCAAACGACGGCTCACAAACCACCTGTGGCTTGCGAGCCGCAGTTTGCCGACTACTGGGTTAGGGGATGGGTTCTATGATTCACACATGGATTTAGGAGAGTAAGTTTTCCCAAAGCCTATTGGCTGAAAGTAGTAGAGAATGTGTTTTTCAGAAGGGAAATCAGAGTGCACATCCCATAAAATGGGGAACTGAACTATGACATTTCATGTCATGGTGATAATAAGGTTATATTGTATGACATAGGCTTGTAAATTGCTAGTAGAGATATTTATCATTAATAAAAGCTAGGATACTGGTCATCAAGTGGAGGCGGAGAGAAGGGAAAGCCTTGTCCAAGCTCACCCAGCATGTGAATGGCAGAGCTAGAGAGAGAACACATCCTCCTGGACTGCTCTCCTTTCTCCCTCATGTTTCCCTGCTTCCCCAACCTGCTAGGGAAGAACTGTTCTCAGAGGCCTGCTGCAAAGGCCTGCTTCATAGAGTGGGTATTAATGGTAACACTGGATCCACAGCAAGTGTGTGATAAGCATTGGAATCAGTTGCAGCCTTTTAGCACCTGCCGATTGAAAGCTAGAGGAGGTGTTAAAAGGAAGAACGTGGGGAGAGAAGTGGCATTATTTTGAGGAATGAAGCACAGGGAATTATTTTTTTCTTCTTACTTGTTTATTCCATCTATCTACCATACTCAGGGACAGCTTAAGGGGTGTAGAAAGAGACAGGATAGGGCAGAAAAATGAGCATGGGCTTTTAGTCCAGAGATCTGACTTCTCCTCCTTAATCTGCTTTAGGCAGTGCCACCCTCTTCTCTGTGCCTCTGTTTCTCCATTTGGTAAAACGAAGCAGTTGGATAACTGAGATCATTCATGACTGAATGTTCTGTTCTATCTGGAGTGGTCACCTATGTGAACAGAGCATGGTTCTTTGATACCTTGTCACAGTTGCATTGCACAGAACCTGAGGCCCAGGGCCTGCAGAGCACAACTGCAGGGGAAACCATTTTTCTTTGGAGGTGTGCCAATCTAAGTCCCTGGCACTTAGTAGGTAGTCAGTAAATATTTGCAGAATAACTAAATGTGGTTTTGCAGAGGCCTAGCAGAACCCTATGAGAATAATTTTACTCCTTTTAAAGTTACTTCTTTAGGTCTTGAAAGTCCTACACATTTGCGTCTTCTTTTAAAACCAGTTTAGGATTATTTACATTTTAAGCTCAAAGTAAATGCCATCTTGTTTTAAAAAATATATTTTTATTGACTTCAGAGAGGAAGAGACAGAGAGAGAGAAACATCAATGATGAGAAAAAAATCATTGATTGGCTGACTCATGCATGCCTCCTACGGAGAATCGAGCCCACAATCCAGGCATGTGCCCTTGACTGAAAATGAACCCAGGACTCTTCAGTCCGCAGGCCAATGCTCTATCTACTGAGCCAAATCTGCTAGGGGAAATACTATCTTTTGATTGATGGAAAGCCTGGGATTCCGATTAGGGTCTTAAAGATGGCTGCAGGAAAGAAATAGATAACCAGAGGATTCTTAGTGCCAAAAAGCCCAATATAGTGTAGAAGTTGGGTCTCCAAGCAATGAAAAAAGTTATAAAATCTTACCAACATCCAAGTGGAATCGGCAATATATTGAACACCAGTGTATTTTACCTGTATATGAGGTTTTCTGGAGTCATATGTCTAAGGAAGGGATTGTTGGGACATGGTGTAGCCTCATCTTCAACATTATCAAATGCTGGGTCAAGTCTCCAAAGGATTGGTACCAATTTGCACACTTTACACCTCCCTCTCACTCCAAGCAGTGTATGAGCGATCATTCCCCAAGTGATGTTAATCAGTTCCACGAAACGGCTAGTTCCCTTTACTCATGCCTTGACCTATACTCTTATTTAAAACCCAACAATCCTCCTGACACAGACTATTGAAAGAAACAATCTTTGGGGACATTTAATTTGAGTTAGACAAAAAATACAGATTTTTTTGGATTCAGCATTATGCAGACTTTGAAATCTGATGAATTTTAATATGGCACAGCCATTTACTAGTTGCATGGCTGTACATAACATAGTTTGTCCCTCTTAACTCCTTTTTTCCCCCCTCTGTCAAATGGGTATGGTAATTGTATTTACTTCATGGGTTATTTGAAGGATTAGATAAGCTAATTCTTGTAACACACTTAACGTAGTAGTGCTGGTCTGTAGTAGTGGTCAATACACAATAGGTTTATCATTATTACAGATCACATTGCCCAGTCATTACCACTGTTTTCATCCTTGAGAGCACCGTTTTTATCCTGGAAGCTCACATGTTTTTTTTAATGCTGAACAAACTTACAAATTATGCAGCACTTAATTCTTTATTTCACTTTTAGTATCAAGGCCATCTGTGACTGCTAACCAGTTTCTGACCAGCAGAAGGAAAACAGTGTTGACACACTGGGTTGTATAATTATAGCCCAGAACAAGGAAACTCAGTTTTTAGTTAGCCAGTGTGGCTTCTTCACATGTAATTGTGCAACTTCTGTCAGGTTTTCAGAAATGTTTTCTCTCCATGGTGATCTCCGGGCTGTGACCCTGATCTAGACCTATTTTTGTGTTTCTTAGATGGGAAAACCAAGGTATGAAGAAGAGCAAGAAATTTATAATTGCTTCTTCATGTAAACACACTCACTCACTTAGTGATCTAATGTTGTCTTGGTTCACACATATGACTAATTGGAACAGGGATATCTGGTTATCTATTTCTGTATAACAAACCTCCCCAAATTTCAGTGGCTTCAAGCAGCAATTTATCATCTCTCATGTTTCTGTGGCTTGAATGAGCTCAGCTGAGTGGTTCCCTCTTGGGTTTGTTCATGCTCAGTGGCTGGAGTTGCAGGCATCTAAAGGCTCGAGTGGATTGGATATTCAAGACAGCTCTCTCACATGGTTGGCAATTGAGAATGGGTGTTGAGTAGAGTGCTGGCACTGGTCTCTGTGTGTTTTGGATGTCTGACAGCATGGTAGCTGGGCTGTGAGAGTGAATATCTATCTCAGTTATGTTCCAAGAGGAAGGAAGCAGAAGCTGACAGGCCTATTAAGGGATGAGGCTCCTTTCCTTTTACAGTATTCTATTGGCCCCTGCAGTCAGCCCCACCAAGGATCAAGGACATCAATTAGATCCCACTTTTTTTGATGAGGGGGTGGCAAAATTAGTTTGCAGAAGAACTTGTGGGATGAGAGATGTAGTTTTCTTTGGAAAGCATAATGGTTTCTGTCATGGTAAGTTTTTTTTTTTCCTTCCTCCTAAGGATTTACAAACATCTGTGGTCACCTGCTGAGGAAAGTGGAATTGTGACATTTTCTCTCCAACTATGCCAGTTCTGGGGGCAGAAGGCAAAGGCAGCTTAATCTCAGTTGAAAATCTTTGTGGTCCCTGGCAAGGCAGGACAATTAAATGTTTTTTAAAAATACCTTACTAGAACCACCATGTACATGCTAATAAGGATGGAATTAAAAAACACACAACTTGTTTTGGGGAAACGTTCATAATGAAACATCCTGTTCTTGAATTATTAAAAACAATGTTGAGTAAGAATTGCTTAATTTAGTAAATAATTTTAAAGCAAACCATTATTTTCTTTTAACTTGAATTTGCTGAAAGTACTCCAAGAATTTTATTACCAACATGACTGCAGAATGTAATTGTGCAATTAGTAACGCATCTGACACCTTTGGAGAGATTTAGGTATACTTAGGGCAAGAACAAAATGTACTATTTTTATCATTTTTAAGACTGCGTAAAGGACACTGCCCTGCTTTGCTGGTTGGGTTTTTCTTTTCTTTTAATGATGTTATATGGCTGAAGTCACAAAGTAAGAACCAATATTTATTAAAATTGGGTCTGTGTATAAAACATGTGGTTTGGAGTGATCAAGGTTTGAATCCTGATGCTGCCTCTTACTATGTATGTTTTTCTCAAACAAGTTACATAACAAAAATCTCAAAATCTTCATCTATAATATGGGGATAAGTATGTCTATTGCATGAGGCTGCTTTGACTCCTCAATGGGACAGTGTATGTAAAAAGTCTGGGATGGGGCAGTAGGTTAGGTTCTTTTATCTTCCCATCTGATTTTGAGGGAGTGATTGATTTTGTGAGCATTAATTCAGATGCTCAGTTTAAGATTCATCTTAGATGTGTTTACTGGATGCAGGCTAGGGTTGGAAAGGGAGCTAGAATGTCCATTTTTCACATAAAGGCACCAAGCAAAGTATCTGTTCAGGGAATAGACAACCTATGTACTTAGAAAGACTTGAATTAATAGTAATAAGCTACATCTTAAATTGATGAACTTTTTTTTGTATTTGGAGGGACAAAAGTTGACTTAGGAGGAGGAGTTAGGAATCTGGGTGGGTAGTGATCTCAGTATAATTGGTGAGGTTCTGTTTTGTCATAATCTTGGATTATAGTTTCAGTGTGGCAGGGAGAATTCAAAAATGACCCTTCAATGACCCTCACTTTTGTAAAATTTCCTGAGTGTGTGTAAAAGGTGTAACTAGGATGGATTATCACTCACTGACCATGTTATATGGCAAAAGGGATTTTGCAGATGCATGTAAAATAACTCATCAGTTGACTTTGAATTAATCAAAAGGATGAGCATTATCTAACCATATGAGTTCTTTAAATCTGGATCTAGAGTTTAGAGATGGCGGAAGAGGTTCAAAGCATGAGGAAGAAGAGTAAATGTGAGGAAAATTCCCTATTGCTGGCCTTGGAGTTAAAGGGGGCCAAATGGCAAGAACATTATAAGTGAGGGTCACTGAAGGGTCATTTTTGAATTCTCTGCCTCTAGGAACTGAGAGTAACTCTTGGCTAATAGCTAGTAAGAAATGGGACGTCGGTCCTATAACCTCAAGGAACTATATTCCCTTTTTATAATTTATTTTTCAATAACAGTTTACATTAACATTATTTTGTATTAGTTTTAGGTGTACAGTATAGTGGTTAGGGAATCATATACTTTACAAAGTGTTTCTCCTGATATTTCCAGTACCTACCTGGCACCATCTATAGTTATTACAATATTATAGACTATTCACTATGCTACACTTCCTCATAACTATTTAGTTACTACCAAGCTGTACTTCTGAATCCACTCACCTTTTCCACCAGTCCCTTCAAGGAATTGAATTCTGCCTCCAGTCATGTAAACTTGAAAGAGGACCCTGGGCTATAAAAAGGAAGGCAGCCCATCTAGCACCTACAAGTTCATCTGATGAGACAGTGAGCAGAGAGCTCAGCCATGATGTGTCTGGAATTTTAACTTACAGAAACTGAGATAATACATTTGTGTTGTTTTAAGCCACTGAGTTTGTGGTAATTTGTTGTGCGGCAATATAAAACTATTATGCTCAGTAATTCTCACTGTGAAGTTGAATTATTTCTTTTCTATAGTTGTCAGTTTCCTGACCTTTAAGTAAGGATTTTCTAGTTTGTATCAGAATTGCTAGATTTTGAGATTTTGAGGCAGCTTAAATGGCAGATTCTGATTTTTTTTTTTGCCTTTGAATAAAATATTTTTTGTTTTCTTCTGGGGAAAAAACAGGAAGTTATGAAAACACACTACATTTGACAGCCCACATTAATTTGTGATTGGTCCTAACCCCAGGTTTAACCAGAACCTTAAGCCTAGTATGTCAGTAAAGCAAATGCATAATTGTTTCATTTCTATTAACGATTCCTAAATTTTGTTTTAAATGTTTGCATTGGCATCTCTTCAGATTCAGACTTGTTCTATTGAACTTACCATTTGTTTCCTATTTTTTCCTTGAAAATATTTGCTGCGTGTTCTGCTCTCTCTACAGATACTTAGGTCAATTCCTACATGTTTACCCTTCCATCCTTGAACTCTAGCTCATTTAGTTTGGGGCATTAGAGTAACTCTCCCCCCTCATATTCATAGGAGCCCACAGATCTTCATCCTTCATGATTTTTTTAAAAAAATATATTTTATTGATTTTTTACAGAGAGGAAGGGAGAGGGATAGAAAGTCAGAAACATCGATGAGAGAGAGACATCGATCAGCCACCTCCTGCATGCCCCGCACTGGAGATGTGCCCGCAAGCAAGGTACATGCCCCCGACCAGAATTGAACCCAGGACCTTTCAGTCCTCAGGCCGACGCTCTATCCACTGAGCCAAACCGGTCTTGGCATCCTTCATGATTTTATCTTTGGGAGGTAGTAGTATAGTGGGTTTGCTGACAGTAACAGTCATAGTTACTGTCACAGAAGTGGGAGGAGTCCTTTTTCCCTTTGACTAGTACCTTTTGGTTGAGGGAAAAGTTTCAAAAATCCCCTTAAAGTTTTTCAGAGGATGAGAGAACATCTTACATGACTTTTTCTAGGTTCCTTTGCATTTGAGTATGATGGCTGAAAATTATAGAATTAGGTGTAGAGTGCGGTAAAGGCTACTGGTTAAGCTGAGGAAAGCTATGTTGGAACTTAAGTTATTTGAAAGCTTCAGCCTCAGAAAGTGACCCTTAGTCTGTGGACTCCAGATAAAAAGAGGCAGGAACTAAAGGACTAAGAATAGGGAAGAATGAATGCCTTGCCTGCTCATCTCCGAGCTACAGCTAGTTTTGTCTTACTATTTATCAGTTTTGATAATAAACCACTTATTTAAAACATCTCTATCTCTAAGAAACTAAACACACTTTATGTAATTTTAAATTAATCCTAAGATCTGGTTAAGGTGATTAAAAGAGCTGTTCTCCCATATCCAATTGTGAAAATAAGCGCATAGATGTAAGTTAGTGGCCTTTAGGGGCTCTGATTCCCAACTTACTAGGTGTGACTGCTGAAATGATGAGGATCTTAGTTAATATTTTGGGGCAGGGACTGTGAGGGCTCCGAGAGCCCACGTGCTATGGGAAAGGGTGAATGGTTTTGTAGGGAGAGTCAGATGTCCTGGGAGTAAGGCGGGGAGCTGCATTGTTAACAGATTTCCCCAGGTGATGCTGATGTTTGTGGGCAGGAAGCCAGTCTTGGTCTTTACCCTGAAATAGTGATTACAGCCTCCTCTGGCACTGATGGGTGAAAGTGACCAGGATCACCTTTTTTTTTTTTTCTGTTATCGTGAGATTCATAGCCATGTAAATGCAGGGCTTACTAGGCTCAAGGCACTGTGTGAATGCATGACTTACCTTCTCTCATTTAAGCCCTGTAATTACTTGTAAGGTAGGCCAATTATTAGCCAAATATCACTGCAGCTGAGGACGCAAAGCCAAGGTTACACAGAAGAGGTAGAACTGGATTTCGAACCCTGGACTCTGTCATTCCCAGTTAGAGTCTTAACCACCAAGCACATTGTCTGCCATGAAACAGAGCATCTAATCATTTTTGTGTGTGCAGCATCAAACATACCATCTGGCACATGGTAGATGGATAGGAAACATATTTTCATGATTAAATGTCTTCTCCCTGTCATCTGGCCTCTAACCCATTGCAGGGCAGTTTTTATGACAATAGGTAGGGAGAAGGAGGGAGCTGCTGAGGTCCTTATTCAAGGGCAAGACACCCCCACCTTCTTATGGTGCTTTTTGCTTCATTCTCTGTCTCTTCAAAGTCTGGAACTGCTAAGTCTTCCCCCTCAGTAAGGCTCGGCTTTGGTGTAGACAAGTTTTGCTGATGGGTATTAGTTGAGTAAGGTACACAAATTTCAGGTGAGGAGTTGTAGAAACTCAGAGCTGGGGACCAAAGCCACAAATAATACATTGTGAATTAACTGCCTCACTCGCCACAGCAGTGCCTTCAAATGGGATGGGCTAATAGTGGCTACTAGAGTACCACCAGATCCTGCGGCCCTGGCTGTAGATGATGAATCCAGAGCAAGGCAGAGAGTTGGAAGCATGGGTTGAAAAGACTCTGGTCTGGTGGTTCCTGAAGCAGAGTTCCCATAATGGCAACACTCTGGTAAGAAGACTCCCGCCCTTCTATCCCCTGCTGCCCAGGCCCCTGGAGTCAACCTGCCTCTCTTGATACAGCAATATTTTTCCACTTAGTTCTCTTTGTGATTTGAGACATCAAAGGCAGGGTCTGTTGCTGATAATTCAAAGATCTTCTGCTAATCAAGGAGCAGATGCTGTTAGAGCAGGAGGACGCTCAAAACACCATCTGCTTCATTGTGTGGTCTGGGCGAGTGTGGCAGAGCGCTCTCTGCCCCCATAATCAACAATCCTTCCTGCCCTTCAGACTGGTCTAATTTTCTAGACCCATTCATGCCCTTCCCTACCGTCGGTGATACCAACCTCTTTCCCCGCCTTCTTCACAACAGACTCAACTTTGGAAACGCTACATAAGCTCCCATCCTCCATGTGAAAAGCTTAAAAATGTTACTAAAAAATATTTAAAGATCATTCCTCTTTTTTTTTTAATTCTTACCCAAGAATATGATTTTCATTGGTCCTAGAGAGAGAGGAAGGAAGAGTGAGAGAAAGAAAGAAATAGATCAACCTGTGGCATTCCATACATGCCCCAACTGAACCTGCAACCTGGGTATGTGCTCTGATCAGGAATAGAAGTCCTGACCCTTTGGTGCACAGGATAATGTTCTAAACAACTGAGTCACACTGTCCAGGGCTAAAACATCTTTCCTCTTCTCCACCCCTAGATATTTTCTCCATTTTTAACTTTCACTGATTATAACACAGGGTGTTCTTAAGGAAGATCAATCTGTTTTCTGTATGAATTATTTCAAATTCCAACTTTTTGGTCTTTAATAATAGCTAACACTTCTCTGCCAAGACTTAGAAGCCAGGCCTATTAATATGTGTTAAGTGCTTTATAAAGTTTGATTTGTTTAATCCTCTTAAAAATTCATTGAGTTGTAGTTATTATTACTCCCATTTTTAGAGATAAAGATAGTGAGGTTTCAAAAGGTTTTCTAAATGAACCAGGTAATATTTCAAACTTGGCTGTGTCCAAATAGTGACAGAAAGTCAAATTACTAAGCATATCTATTTCTCCTCTTTACCAGTATCTCTTAGCCTTTTATTTTGCAGATTAAAAAAAAAATAAAGGTCGGTGCTGAGAAGTTCTGGGGTGATGTGTCACAAGTTCCTAACTCCCTTTTGTAGTCTTCCCAGGCTCTAACATTCCTTCCTACCTGCCCCAACTCTACCAGAAGATTCATTCCCTCATCCAGACAAGACTCATCTATACTTTTCAAAGAAAACAATGCTTTTTAAATTATTTTTTACCTTTTGTCCTTTATTTTTTTGATTTAATAAATCTTTATTGTTCAGATTATTACAATTGTTCTTCTATTTCCCCCCATAGCTCCCCTCCACCCCTCCCTCTGATTTACCTCACCCCCATTGTCCTTATCCATAGGTGTATGATTTTTGTCCAGTCTCTCCCTACAGCCCCCTCACCTCTTTCCCCCTGAGAATTGTCAGTCCACTCCCTTTCTATGTCCCTGACTCTATTATATTCACCAGTTCATTCTGTTGTCAAATTTTTAATTCACTTTTTAGATTCACTTGTTGATAGATATGTACTTGTTGTTCATAATTTTTATCTTTACCTTTTTCTTCTTCTTCCTCTTCTTAAAGAGTACCTTTCAGCATTTCATATAATACTGGTTTGATGTTGATGAACTCCTTTAGTTTTTTTCTTATCTGTGAAGCTCTTTATCTGCCCTTCAATTCTGAATGATAGCTTTGCTGGGTAGAGTAATCTTGGTTGTAGTTCTTGCTATTCATTACTTTGAATATTTCTTGCCATTCCCATCTGGCCTGCATAATTTCTGTTGAGAAATCAGCTGACAATTGTATGGGAGCTCCTTGTAGATAATTAACTGTTTTTCTCTTGCTGCTTTTAATATTCTCTCTTTGTTTTTTGCTCTTGGTATTCTATTTTATTTTTTTTAATATATTTTATTGATTTTTTATAGAGAGGAAGGGAGAGGGATAGAAAGTCAGAAACATCGATGAGAGAGAGACATTGATCAGTCGCCTCCCGCACGCCCCACACTGGAGATGTGCCCGCAACCAAAGTACATGCCCCTGACTGGAATCGAACCTGGGACCTTTCAGTCCGCAAGCCGGCGCTCTATCCACTGAGCCAAACCGGTCTCGGCATGCTCTTGGTATTTTAATTATGATGTGTCTTGGTGGGTCCTCTTCAGATTCCTTTCGTTTGGGGTTCTGTGTGCTTCCTGGACTTGTAAGTCTATTTCTTTCACCAGGTGGGGGAAATTTTCAGTCATTATTTCTTCAAATAGGTTTTCAGTATCTTGCTTTCTCTCTTCTTTTGGTACCCCATAATTCGGATCTTGGTATGCTTGAGGTTGTCCCAGAGGCTCCTTATACTTTCTTTACATTTTTGGATTCTTTTTTCTTTGTGCTTTTGCAGTTGAGTGGTTTCTGTTTCTTTGTATTTCAAATCCTTGACTTGATTCTTGCGTTCCTCTAGTTTGCTGTTAGGTCTCTGTGTGTGTATGTGTATATATATATATATATACACATATACATATATATATATATATATATATATATGTATATTTTAATATATTTTTTTGATATTTTACAGAGAGGAAGGGAGAGAGATAGAAAGTCAGAAACATTGATGAGAGAGAGCCATCGATCAGCCGCCTCTTGCACACCCCACAGTGGACACGTGCCCACAAGCAAGGTACATGCCCCCAACCGGAATCGAACCTGGGACCTTTCAGTCCTCAAACCGACGCTCTATCCACTGAGCCAAACCGGTCTTGGCTCTGTATAATATTTTTTATTTCAGTCAGTGTATGTTTAATTTCTAGTTGGTCCTTTTTCATCTCTAATTGGTACTTTTTCATCTCCTCTTGGGTCTCGCTAAATTTATCCATCTTTTCTAGGAAATTCTTGAAAAACCTTATTAACCGTGGTTTTGAACTCTATATCCAGTTGTTTGTTTTCTCCTTTTCTTTTGTTTGTGATCTGTTCGTCTCTGCATTTTTGCTGCTTCCCTGAGTTGGTAGAGTAGCTTTGTGTGCTAGGTGTCCTATATGGCCCAGTAGCTTTGCCTCCCCAGTTACCTGAAGTGGACTCTCTTGGTGCACCCCTTTGTGGACTGTGTGTACAGCCTTGTTGTAGTTAAGTCTTGACTGTTGTTGGTATCACTGGGGGGAATTGACCTCCAATCCAGTTGGTTGTGATGATCAGCTATGTCTGCACCGGGACAACTTCTGGGCTGGGGTCAGCCTTATGATATAAGACTTGTAAAATTGCAAAAGTCTCTATATTCAACTTGGATGGTGTGGAGTCTCAGGGCTGAGCAGACAGCCTTGGCTTCCCATCAGCTCTGCCCTACGTGGTGGCCCCTGGGTCTCAGTGTCCCACGGTAATCATTCCAGTCCTCTCTGCGCACTCACACTTGCATGCCTCCAGACCTCTGCCTTTCTGGTTCCCCTGAGTTTCCATGCACTCTGGGGCCCCATATGTGGCTGGGACCCCAGGGTCTTGCCTGAAACTGGGGTTCAGTGCAGTTGGGAGGTTCTGTCTTCCTCCTGCTAGAGAAAGCCAGCAACACAATTAGCAACCAGCCCTCTGTGTGCGCACTCACACTTGCTCGCCTCCAGACCTATGCCTTTCACAGTTGCCCCAAATTTCCCTGCACTCCTCCCTTTTCATGACAGTCCAGACTTCCCCCATGAAAGTCTTGCCCAGAACTGGGGTTCAGTGTAGTTGGGAGTTTCTGTCTTCCTCCCACTAGAGGAAGCTAGCCAGGCACTCTGCTGCCCATCCTCTCTTCGCACGAGTCTCCATACTTCAGCTTTTTGCAGTTTCTTTGAGTCTCCATGAGCCCCTCTCTTTCCTTCTAGTTGTAGAATTTCCACTCAGCCAGCTTTCCTGTGGTTCTGGATGTTGTCCGTTTTGTCTTTTAGTTGTAGTTTTGAAATTGTTGTTCTAGGCAGCAGTTTAGCTGCCATCTTGGTTTCTCCATCAAAAACAGTGCTTTTAATCAGATTCACACTAAAGGGAGAATGACTGGTAGCTAAACCCAATGATTTTATAACAGTGTGTTTACATTTTCGAAGTGGATGCCCCTTAATAAAAGTAAAAAGCTCTTTTGAGGAGCATTTCTGTAGCACTAACTGGAGGCAGAGGACCTCTTCCTAGAACTTGTGAAATAATCTTGTATCTTAGATCAGTGGTCCACAAACTGCGGCTTGCGAGCCACATGGGGCTCTTTGGCCCCTTGAGTGTGGCTCATCCACAAAATACCTCAGCTTGGGCGAGTCTGTTTTGAAGAAGTGGTGTTTAAAGAATTTTAAGTTTAAGAAATTTGGGTCTCAAAAGAAATTTCAATTGTTGTACTGTTGATATTTGGGTCTGCTGACTAATGAGTTTGCCGACCACTATCTTAGATGAAGGGCAAAGATCCAACTGACAAGGTCCTGCCAGTTCTTTACAATTGTTTCCTCTTTCTACAGGCAGGCTGATGCACGTTATTTTCTCTAAACTCTGTCCCATCTGGGTGGCAAGGTGGTTGTGTCATCGATGACCCATATTTTACCTCTGAGGAAACCTGCCTCAGAGAAGTTTGTAGCTTGCCCAGGATTGCACAGAACCAAGATTTAGATATGAATCTTCTAATTTCAAAAGCTGGGTCCAGTCTGCAGCGTGACTCTTGCTGTAATCCCCCAAAATACATACAGGATTCAGGGAGGTGGATGATAAAAGACAGCAGCTGGCAGAAGGAAAGCACCTCAGGGAAGCCTACACAGCGGAGAGAGGAAAGCAAACATTAAAAACCCATGGATAAAAGAAAAGGAGGGAAAAGAAAGCCATTTGGAATGCTCATTGAGTGGGTACCGTGCATAATGTAATAAGCCGTCTGCTGTGATCAGCTCACTTCCCTACTGTCCACAGGTGCCTGTCTGAGATTTAGGAAGCTCAGCTGCTAAGCTGTTTTTCTTGGGAGGCAGAGTTTGAGAGAGTGTGGTTGTTCCTTTGTGTGTATTGCAGAGTCTGGGATGGGTCCTTAGTATCTCTTTCCCCTGGAAGCAAACAAATAGATTTGACTACATTGGGGGCTCCACTAAAACACAATAATCAAAACATTTTTCTGCTGCTTCCTGGGACCTGAATTCTAGGCTAACTTTCCTACTTACCACTTAAGCAAATCTTACCCAGCTGCTGTCCTCAGGACTCGGCTTCCTGCTGAGTCAATAAATTGGTCAGACAAATGAATTCTTCCATAGCTAAAAACCTGTGTCAGGCCCTGTTGCAAGAACATCCATGCTCTTGTGAAGGCTGTGTTTTAGTAGAGAAGGTTCCCAGGAAGCAAGAAAACAAATAAATACGAATTTCAGAACCTGATACATGGTCAGAATGATATGCAAGGTATTTTGTTTGGGTGCTGAGGAGGCAGCCTGTGAGATGATACTTGAGTGATAAGAAGGAGCAAGTTGTGGAAGGGTTGAGGAAGACAAGCTCCAGGCAGGGAAAGCTGTGAATGCCAAGGTTTGAAGGTGAGAAACTGGCTTGGAGTGTGTAAGGAACAGAAGGTCAAAGAGGAGAGAGCAATCAAGGTGAGGCTGAGAGTAGAAGAAGCCGAATAATTGAGGTCCTTATAGACAAGGGCAACCAGGTGGATGCCATAATCTGATTTACATTTAATTGTGACACCCAGTTTTTGAATATTGTTAGAGTTGGAGGGTGCTTTAGATCTCAGAGGGGATGTTCCTAAGGTTCCAGGACTGGGTAGTGACAGAGGATAAATAGCCTCCATTGTACTTTTTTATTTCTGAAATGTCAGTAATAATATCTTTTCTTTCAGCCTGATTTAAGTAATTTCAGTCCCCCTTTCCTCTTTTTTATTACTTTGACTGGCTACAGGTTTGCCAATTTTGCTGATATTTTCCATAACAAACTTTTGGTTATATTGATTTTCTCTATCCCCCCATTCTCTGTTTCATGTATTTCAACTCTAACCTTTATTGTTCCCTTCCGTCTGCTTGCTTTGGTTTTGGTTTGTTTTTTCCCCCAGATCCTTAAAGTGGAAATTTAGGATATTTATTTGGGGTCTCCTTTTTTAACATAGGTATTTATAGCTATAGATTTCCTTCTAATCACTGCTTTTCCTGCATTCTGTAAGTTTTGATTTGTTGCATTTTTAGTGGAGCCCCCAATGCAGTCACATCTGTTTGTTCACTGTACTGCTGGTGTTTGGACACTAGGACCCTGTTATTCTGGGGAGGGATGGAAATAGCCCCACATTAGAATGGGGTCTAGTTGAGGCACAGTCTTTTTTCTTGGACAGAGGATTTTCAGATCATTGTTTGGCTTTGGGTAATTGAAAAGATTTCTGAAATGGTTGTTTGTAAAGGTTTTGCCCACATTTTCCTGATTTAGAATGAGCGGGAGTTCCCTGAGAACCTTACTCTGCCATCTGTCCCTTCTTTTCTCTTAATTGCTCTAATGGGGCTTTGGGGTGGGCACTGTCATGATCCCCTCTTGGCAGGTGAGGAAACAGGCTTAGAAAAATGCAGTGACTTCCTAAAGCCACCCAGCTAGTAAGTAGTAAAGCCAGAATTTCAACTCAGCTAACCCCTTAGAACTTGTTGTCTAGCTGTTCTCTTTGACCCAGATGTCTTTCTTGAGTAACTTCTTCACCTTCTAGTAGAATCTCTCTTACTCAGTGAGGATTCCCTTGCCAACTTCCCTCTGCTGCCTGTGTTCTCAATTCCCTGTTAGCCTGCTCTCTGCCTTTCCCATCACCATATCATTTTTAAACATACCAAATATTTATTATGTTTACCATCTGTCTCCTCCTGCTGGAGTCATTGCCATGGAGGCAGTAATCCTTAACTGTTGATTTTCTCTGCTAAATCCCTAAAGTTTTTGTTTTTTTAAATTAAATTATTTTTTTTCCAATATCATTTATCCTTTCTATGCCTTCTTCCACCTCCCTCTCCCCTGCTGTCACCACACTGTCTTTCAAGACTATGAGTTCCTTTTTTTCTTTTCTGATTAATCTACCCACCCGTCCCCCAGCTGCCCTCACTCTTTCCCTCCCCCCCCCAAAGAAGCTGTCTGTCTGCTCTCTATGAACCTATCTCTGTCTTGCTTGATAGTTCAGTTTATTTATTAAATTCCACATGTGAGTGAAATCTTATGTTACTTATCTTTCTATACTGGCTTATTTAATAAACTTTCCAACACATTCGAAGCTCTCAATAAATGTTTTTTAGATCCAACCCCAGAACCCTAGTAGCTCTAAACCCTAAGTTACTGGCAGGGCTTGGACTTGAACTCTTGCCTGTCTTACTCTGAATCCCATATTCTTAATACTAATTCCTGCAGGTTCTCCAAAGAGTAAGGTCCCGCCCCTTCCCTGGCACCATCAGATTTGCCTCACCCTAGGGATATGGGGTTTATTCCCAAATTGCTGGGATTGGCCCTCCAGGAAGCAGCTGCCTCCCCACATCTGTCCCCTTTCCCCAGCAGGAGCTTTTCTCTTGAAACATTTCTGTGTTCTTCTGTGGATTCAGATTGTTATTTCCATTTTTCTTTAGAGAAAAAGTGAACTCTGATGTTAAAAATACATTAAAACAGGTATGGCCACAAAACTAGGAAGCAATGGAATCAGGGCTCAAACTGTTGCCTTATCCTCCCCCCAAATTTGCCAGTTTGGCATAGGAGTGTATGCCATTTTGTGACTATTTGTTCATTAGCAATCCTAAATTTTTGTAGCTGAGGAAAACAAGGCTCAGAATAGTTAGGATGTCTTCTGGGTCTTGGAGCTAGCAGGTGGGAGAACTGTGATTCAAGCTGTTACAGATTGAACAGTGTCTCCCCAAATCCGCATGTTGAAATCCTAGTCCCAGGACCTCAGAAGGTGACCTCATTTGGGACTAGGATTATTGCAGAAGTAATTAGTTAAGTTAAAATGAGGCCTATAATCCAATATGATGGATGTCCTAATAAGAGAGAAAAGTGTGCACAGATGTGCACACAGGGAGAATGCCACAAGAAGGTAAAGGCAGAGATTGGGGTGATCATCTACAAGCCATGGAAGGCCAGAAACCCCCCTAATCTAGGAGAGAGACATGGTACAGATTCTCCCTCACAGCCTTAAGGAAGAATACTTGCTGCCAGCACCGTGATTTCAGACTTGTAGCTTCCAGAACTGTGGGACAGTGAATTTCTGTTGTTGAAGCCACCCAGTGTGTGGTACCTTGTTACGGCAGCCCTAGGAAATGAATACACAAGCCCATATCCTTAACGACTCTGTGGCACTGCCTCCTGTTTCTTAGATCTTAGTTCCTATCCTAAAAGGATTCAAACCCCTGTGAATTCCATTGTGACAGCTAACAGGTGAGAGAGGCCAAGCAGTTGACCAGTTGGGTGTTGCTGGCTAGGACTGGGGAGGAAGGAGAGTGCTTTGGAGGTAGAGGCAAATGTAGCCTTGCAGCCTCAGCAACTGTGATCCATGCTTGTGGCTAAGGGGACAGACAGCTCCTCACTCCCTCACTCCAGAGAGGCTGAGTTTTGGGACAGTGACTAGACTGGAGAATTCTGGTGCTTTAGAAGCACAGGAGGACCATGAATATGAAGATGTACTGGACTGAGAATGAGGGTACTACCCTGCCAGTCACCCTGCTGTGTGATCTTGGGAAAACCTCCTGCTCTCTCTGGGCTTCACTGCAAAGGTTTGATTAGACAATGTCTAAGGGCTCTGAAAATCTCTTCTTTAATCTGACCTAAAGGGAGAAGAAACAAAAAAATCTTGTCATTTGCAGAAATCAAAGAACTCACTTAGGTGAGCTCCTTTCCCACTTGGTTCCATGTGTATTGATAAGACAGGCTGTCCTATTCCTCAGATTGTCAACCACCGACTATTCCCTTGACTTCCAAAGATCTCATTTTCAGGTAATGATGATGATTGTGATGATGACTCTTAATAAACATAATGTACCTTGGGGGTGGGGATGAATTTAAAACACATATTTGGGGCTCACTCTCAAGAAGCCTGCTTAAGTCTTTTCCAGTGGGGGTTGTATTAACTAGTCATGAGATCTTGGGCAAGTCCCCATCTCTCTTTGCTTTCCCCATCTGTAAAGTGAGGTTCATTGGGCTAGATCTTTGGTTTTCAAACTGTGGTCCCTGGAATAGCAGTGTTGGCATCACTAGGGAATGTGATAGACATGCACATTCTCAGACCCTACTCCAGGCCCACTGAGTCAGAAACTCTAGGGTGGTGTCAGGAAATCTATGTTTTAATAAGCCCTCTAGGCAAGTCAAATGTACACCAAAGCCTGAAAACCCAGGAACTAGACCAGTGGCTCTCAACTTTTCTAATGCCATGACCCTTTAATATAGTTCCTCATGTTTTGGTGACCCCCAACCATAAATTATTTTCATTGCTACTTCATAACTGTCATTTTGCTACTGTTATGAATCATAATGTAAATATCTGTGTTTTCCGTTGGTCTTAGGAGATCCTGCTAGTTGTAGAGCTGTAGAGAACCACTGCTGTAGAGCCTAAGACCCGCGGAAAACACAGATATTTACATTATGATTCATTAACTGTAGCAAAATGACAGTTATGAAGTAGCGACAAAAATAATTTTATGGTTGGGGGTCACCACAACATGAGGAACTGTATTAAAGGGTGCGGCATTAGAAAGGTTGAGAACCATTGAACCAGATGATTCCTACAGTCTCCCAGCCCTGACTGTTAGGCACATTCTTATGCTCCATTATGCTCTCCTTGGGGCTCTTGTCCCTCCTAGCGTTTGTTCTGTTATCATCATTATAGGTCTTATGATTAATGAGCTTCCAGAAACCTGTCTTTCCCAGTTTCCAGTGGACCACCTATACCTGGTCCACCTTATCCCACCGGTTACTCTGACTGACCCTTGCAAGAAACATAAATATCTCACTCCCCCTACTCTGACCTGCTGATGCTGTTTTGGCCTCAGCCCTTCTGCTAGCAGATGCAACAATACATTTATAATTTTTTTACCTCTTCTGGCCTTGTGCATTCCTCCTTTGGCAACCTTAACACTGAATGCCTGTATCCTTATATATGTCCTGTTGGATGACATGGACCTGGTGTGGGATTCTCAGAGAGAGGACTGAGAACTGGGGGAAAGGACCTTGCCTGGTTACTTCCCTCCTTTTTGAAGGCTCTAATGCCTTTGTTTCATCTCTCCTTTCTCTGTGTCTTCTGGTGACAGGAGCTTATTAAGTGGGGGGATTTTCCGCAGACCTGTTTTAGAGGTCTTGGCAAGGAGTTTTAATTGCCAGATTTCACACTGAGGATGTTAACATTTATTAAAGTCAGCTCCTCTGATTGCCTTTTAACAAGGCGGCTACTGTGCATTGGAGATAACGCTGGGCATAGCCCTGTGGGGCCTCTAAGGCAGCTTAAAATAATCAGGCCTGGGGAAGAGAGGAAGGCAGCCTGGGGCAGCGTGAGGGAGACACAGCATCGGCCCCTGCCTGGCGGGTGGGGGCGAGAGATGAAGCTCTTACTCTGGACTCCAGCATCTTCTGTAGTGTAGATTTGAATTCTACCACTTACATAAGCTTCCCAGTGAGATATAGGAGCAGATAAACAATAAACTACTGTATTGGGTGGGAGAGAGCAGAGAAGCACCAGAAGCCCTGGATCTAATCCGATTTGATTGCATCTGCAATAAGTCTTGGCTCCAGGTCCTTCTCTCTCTCTGGCGCCTGTTGGCTAGCATGCCACAGCCATGGTTTTTGAATGGTATTTTCCTGGTCATTGGGTCAAAGACTTGTGGATTGAAGATTCTCACTTTCCTGGAGGCAATGTGGAGCTGAGCGGTCTGTTCTTTCTTCTCCCCTACCTGGAGTGGCTCTGATTTCATTTGATAATATTATGAAGGTTTGCAAAGACATTCTCACAGAGTGAAAAAATAACAACAACACACAGTTGAAAACCCCTGTGCTTGATGACAGTTATTGCTGTGAGCTGAACTCATTGTGCCTTTCCTGTTCCACCTGCTCCTTTTCTGGATTTCCCCTTTTTGGTTCATCTCTCCTTGTCTCATGATCCCAACTGTCATTACATGTTACTGAGTCTCCTCCCCAGCTGCCCCACAATTGTCTCCTTCTTCCTTCCCCTTCAGTGTTGTCATAGCTTAGGCTGGGACTAATATTGGAGGCTCCAAACTGGTCATTCTGATTCTAGTCCTAACCACTCAAATACTTCTTCCCTGACCAGAGTGATCTTGCCACCTGGTACCATCACTCTGAGCCGGTACATCTTTGCCCACCAAGTTCAAGCTCCTGGATTCTGGGCTCTGGGGCTCTCTGTGAATTGTGTCATCATGCCAGCCTTACCATTGCCTCTTGCCCTCTTTGCTCAGCCTAACCAAACTCATTTCTGGTTTCCTCAACACCTTTCAAGGGTCAGCTCAAGTGTCACATCCTTGCTGAAGCCTTTCCTGATCTGTTGTGTAGTGTAAATAATTCCCTCACCTGCTGGTGACTCTAGTAAAGTTGTGTTCCTTAAGATTATGATTGCTTGCATAATTGTCTTCTCTACAAACCTGTGAGTTCCTTAAAGCTACAGTGAGCATAGATGATTTAACTCTGTACCTATATGTGGCAGGTACTTCATCAGGTCTCTCACTGAATTCTGCAGGGATGCTTCAAGAACCCCTTTCATCCCCTCCCTACCCATATTTTCACAGTGCAGTGCATTTGCTTAAAGGTTAGTATCCAAGTATCAGTGAGGCTGCCATGTTGGTAAAAATGTGATGAGCAGCCAGGTGAGCACTGTAGGGATGTGTTACTGTGTGATTCTTCTCTTTAATTGCTTTGTGACCTTAGGTTAGTCATTTGATTTCTAATTTAGTTTTCTGTGTACAATGCCAACATGATGTCTTTGGCACACAATGATTGAAATTCTTTGGCAAGTTCTACCTTCATGGGACTCACTAATAATGACAACTTATCAAATTGTTCAACATGTGCCCAGCATGGTGCAGAGGCTAAGCTCTACCCACCTTGTTTTATCTAATTTCCTAAACAACTCAAGGAGATAGATGTAATTACCCCCATTTTCTGGAGGCTCAGAAACATGTAAGTTACTTATGGGAGGTCACACTGGTAGAATTGAGATTCAAATCCATTATGGGAATAATGAAGAAGATGATAATATCACTACAAGAAAAATATGTTCCAGGGAGAGTTGGTCATTCATATGCATTGCCTATAGGCACTGGTTCACCTCTCACCTTTGTTTATGCACTGTACTCTTCCTCTGTGTTCTGGCCACATCACCTTCTTGCACTTCCATGCACACGCAAAGCTTGTTGCTATGTCAGGGACTTTGCAGTTGCTGTTCCCTCTGCATGAATGCTCTTCTGCCTGTTTCATCCTTATGGCCCAGCTCAGTCATTACCTCCTTGAAATATTCCGACTCCATGTCCAAAATATTTCCTTCTCTCTCCACAAGCCACATTCTGTCTCATCTTTCTATTAGTTCCCTTCTTAGGAGTCTGCATACTTTGTAGTTATTCTCTTCACTCTTTTAATGTTCTTGATTCCCTTCTTCCCTTAAGTGTAGGCAAGGGCTTTATATGTTTTCTTCCCAGCAGTATCTCCACCTATTGCCTAACAGATGATGATGATGATGATGATGATGATGATGATAAACAAAATGCTTGTTGAGTGAACAACCAAATGACTGGAGGATGACCAGTCCTCATGTGACTTGCTCTATTCTTGACTGGATGATACTCAATCTCATTGAAAAACCTTGCCAAATTTCCTGAACCTCCTTTGGTCTCAGTTTTCCTACCTCTTGAATGAGAGTGCTGGAAGAGAACAGGAGTCAGCAAATGTTTTTAAAGAGTATTTTAGGCTTTGCGGCTCATATCATCTTTGTCCCAAGTACCCAACTTTGCCAGTGTAGTCTAAAAGCAGACAGAGACAACATGTAAACCAAAGGGCACGCTGTTATAATAAAATTTTATTTACATGCCAGCCATGGTTCCTAACCCATGGACTGGAAGGCCGCTAGAGACCATCATAGCATTGGAGTTTTAAATCCTTCATGGTCCTCTTTTATGGAGCCTTGTTTGGCTTGATTTCTTGGCTTTCCTGATGAAAACCCCATTCCTGGCAGGATGTATGTTTGGGACTCTCAAAGAGTGTGGCAAGAAATACAAACTCATAAAAGCTGCATGGCATGCCAACAGGTTATAAACAACCTTTGAAAGCTTTCTTGAAATGGTCATAAAGACACCTCTGAAAATACAGATGACTACAGAATTTGGAGGTCAAGCTCCCTTCTCTGAAGACTTTCTTAATTTCCTCCATCCTTACTGAGCCCCTGGATGATCTGTCTGTGCTACTCAGATCCTCTCAGTTGCATTTCCTACCCACAGCTGCATGTATTCTTTCTCCACTGCACTATAATCTCCTTGGCAACAGAGACTTTTATTTCTTCCTTTCCTCCACATGGCATCCAGTATTGTTCTGGGCACATAGACATGCAGAATAAACACTCAATTTATATCCTAAGAGCTTCCTGCCCTCCCTTCTCATTACACATTGTTCAAGAAGCTAACTGCTGTATGGATGGATCTCAATGGCTTTCCCTCCCTCCCTCTCTCTCTCCCTCCCTCCCTCCCTCCCTTTCTCCCTTTCTTTCTCCCTTTCTCTCCCTCTCTCTCTCTCTCTCTCTCTCTCTCTCTCTCTCTCTTTCTTTCTATTTATGTATTACTACATGTACACATTAATTACCTCCCTACCACCCTTCTCTCATACATGCCCTCACCCCCTAGTGTCTTGCCTTCATTGGTTATGCTTACATGCATGCATACAAATCCTTCGGTTGATCTCTTATCTCCCCCACCTCTCCCTCACCTTCCTGCTGTAATTTGACAGTCTATTTGATGCTTTACTGCCTCTGTATCTATCTTTTTGTTCACCAGTTTATAATGTTCTTTATTATCCATAAATGAGTGAGATCATGTGGTATTTTTCTTTCATTGACTGGCTTATTTCACTTAGCATAATGCTGTCCAGTTCCATCCAGGTTGCTGCAAATGATAAGAATTCCTTTTTTATGGCAGCATAGAATTCCATTGTGTAGATGTACCATGGTTTTCTGATCCAGTCATCTGCTGACAGGCACCAAGGCTATTTCCAAATCTTAGCTATTGTAAATTGTGCTGCTGTGAACATAGAGATGCATATATCTTTTCTGATTGGTGTTTCTAGTTTCTTAGAATATATTCCTAGGAGTGGTATTACTGGGTCAAATGGGAGTTCCATTTTTAGTTTTTTGAGGAAACTCCATACTGTTTGCCACAATGGCTGCACCAGTCTGCATTTCCACCAGCAGTGCACGAGGGTTCCTTTTTCTCTGCATCCTCACCAACACTTGTCATTTGTTGATTTGTTGATGATTGCCATTTGACAAGTGTGAGATGGTATCACATCGTTTTGATTTGCATCTCTTGGATAACTAGTGACTTTGAGCATGTTTTCATGTGTCTCTTGGCCTTCTGTCTTCTTTCGAAAAGATTCTATTTAGGTCTGTTGCCCTTTTTTTTTAAATTGGATAATTTATCTTCCTTTTATTAAGTTGTATAAGTTGCCTGTAGATGTTGGAGATTAAACCTTTATCAGTGATAACATTTGTAAATATGTTCTCGCATATGGTGGGCTTTCTTATTTTGTTGATGGTTTCTTTTGCTGTGCAGAAGCTGTTTATTTTGATGTAGTCCCATTTGTTTATTTTATCTTTATCTTTTATTGACCTTGGAGCAGTATCAGTGAAGAAGTTTCTTCGGCTGTGTCTGAGATTTTGCTGTCTGTGATTCCTCTAGTATTTTTATGGTTTCCTGTCAGGTTTAAATCCTGTATTCATTTGAAGTTTATTTTTGTGTATGATATAAGTTGGTGGTTTAGTTTCATTTTTTTTGCATGCATCTGTCCAAATTTTCTAGCATCATTTATTGAAGAGACTGTTTTGACTCCATTGTATGTTCATGCCTCCTTGTCAAATATTAATTGAGCATAGTGGTTTGGGTCAATATCTGGATTCTCTATTCTATTCCATTGGTCTATATGTCTGTCCTTGTGCCAGTACCAGACTGTTTTGAGAACAGTGGCTTTGTAATACAGCTTGAAATCTGGTATTGAGATCCCACCTACTTTATTCTTCTTTCTCAGGATTGCTGTGGCTATTTGGAGTCTTTTTTTATTCCAAATGACTCTTTGGAGAGTTCTTTCTAGGTCTGTGAAATATGCTGTTGGTATTTTAATGGGAAGTGCATTGAATCTGTAGATTGCTTTGGGTAGTTTGGACATTTTAATGATGTTGATTCTCCCAATCCATGAGCATGGCATGCTCTTCCATCTGTTTATGTCTTCCTCTATCTCTTCTTTCAGTGTCCTGCAGTTTTCTACATATAGGTCTTTTACCTTCTTAGTTAAGTTTATTCCTAGGTATCTTAATGTGTTTGGTGTGATGGTAAATGGGATTGCCTTTTTAGTCTCTCTTTCTGTAAGTTCAGTATTAGTGTATAGAAATGCCATAAATTTCTTGGCATTCATTTTGTATCCTGCTACATTGCTGAATTTATTTATGAAGTCTATTAGTTTTTTGATGGAGTCTTTTGAGTTTTTTTATGTACAATATCATGTCATCTGCAATAAGGACAGCTGAACTTATTCTTTTCCAGTTTGGATGCCTTTTATTTCTTCTTCTTGTCTAATATCAATGGCGAATACTTCCAGTACTATGTCAAACAGGAGTGGTGAGAATGGGCATCCCTGTCTTGTTCCTATTCTTAGGGGAAATGGTTTTAGTTTTTGCCCATTGAGTATGATGATAGCTGTGGTTTTATCATATATGGCTTTTATGATGTTGAGGTATGATCCTTCTATTCCCACCTTGCTGAGAGTTTTTATCAAGAAAGAGTGTTAGATTTTGTCAAATGTTTTTCTGCATCAATTGATACGTTTATGTGATTTTTATCTCTCAATTTCTTCATTTCCTGTTGGTTCTTAGTCATATTGTCGAATTTGTCTTCCATTCTTTTCAGCCACCTTATGGCCATTTCTCTGAATTCTTTCTCTGGCAGGTTGCTTGCCTCCATTTTGTTTACTTTCTGTTCTGGTGATGCCTGCTTTTCTTTCATATGTGCGCTGTCTCTTTGTTTCCCCATGGTCTCTCTTCTCCGGATGTCTGGTTATATAATTTTCTCTTTTCTGCGTTGATTTAAAGACACAAAATACAACACAACCAGGTACAATGCACAAGGCACTGAATAAAAATGTATTCACAATATTAATGACCACAAATAAAGGTGGCCACCAGAGAGAGGCAAATTAGGGAATAGGATAGAAAGACGAGGAGAGAAAAGAAAATGAAAAAAAAAAAAAGGGAAGAGTGCCAAAAAGAAATTGGGAGGAAAAAATGTAAGAGATAAAAGAAAGAGAATAAGAGAGGGGAGGGGAACAAAGTATATGTATAGGGAGAAAACTCCAATAGAACAGCCACTAATCCCAATAAATGCCAGCAACAAGTACCTGGAGATTAATACAAACTACAAAAAACTAATACCAAGTGAGGTGAGGGAAAACAGAAACAATAAACAAATAAAAACAAAGCAAAAAAAAAAGAATAAACAAAACAATCTCACAAAAAAGCATAAAAACCGACATAATCAACATTCAAGCAAATGAACAAGAATAGGACAGAGAGAAAAACAATTTTTGTATAGTGAAGACAGAGAAGAGAGAGGTATGTATGGACTTGGAGCAGGGGATTGGCAATTAGATATATAAGTAGGGTGAAATTTTAATGGGGGGTAAAAGGAAAGAATAGGAAAAATCTAAAGTAGAAAAAGGGTAAGAGAAACAAAAGGGTAATAATGTTAGGAAGAGAGTGATGGCATAAAGGTTGAGTTGAGATAGAGCAAAATGATGGTAAAGGAAAGATGAAAGTAGAATGTAGGAAAGTAATCCCAAAATAAAATAAAGAGAAAATAAAGTGACACTTTTGAAAAAAAAAAGATAATAATACTCACCTCAGGGGAAATCCAACCTTTCCGTGATGGAGTGTAGAGATCCTCTGAATCCATGTGCCTGTGCCAATTGGGTCCGGTGTTCTGGGGTTTGCAGCTGTTAGGTGGGTGCTGTAGTTGTAGATTTTCAGGTTTCTTATAACATCTACCCTTCCCTTCAAGATGGTGCGGTCTCCATGTCCCAGCTGGTGGTTCTGTAAAAGAACCCAGCAGCAGTAGGGGCTGCCCGGTCAGGGATCCCCATCCAGCAGTCCCCTACCTTCTCCTGAAGTATAGCTGTTCCCTCAACTCTCCCCATGTGACCTTCAGCTATTCCCTCTGTCTGCTCCGGGACAAGGCTCAGGACAGGTCCATCTCTTCTGCTGCCATTTTTTTTCCAATGGCTTTTTCTTTTGTTAAATTCTGTTGCCTCAGTTGTCTGGGATCTGGGTCACCAGATACATATCTACATCATTTACAGTCAGGCCATGTGGCCATGATTGTCAAATGGATATCATCTGATACTTCAGAAGTCATAGAGGCAAGCCAATTGCATAGGAAAGGATTTAAGCACTGGATGAGGAAAAAAAACATCCTGAATTTAACACTGTCACTAACTTGCTGGGGGACTTTAAGCAAGCCACTTAACAAGCCACTTATGCAAGCCCAAATCTCTGTGTTTTTTTTTTTTTTATCTAGGAGGGGATAATAAACATACTCTTAGGGTTTTGTGAACATTAAATGAAATAATTTATGCAATGCATTGGTAAATAGTGTAGGACTATAGTAATATAATTATTAGTAATAAGCCACCATTATTTCTCACCTCCTAACTGGCCTTCCTACTTCCACTGTTGCCCACTGAATCTATTGTCTCACTGACCAGAGTTATCCTCTAAATGTGAATTAGATCTTAGATTTTGTCACTGCTCTACTAAATCTCCAATGCTTTTATCTCACTCAAAGCCCAAGTCCTAATAACAACTAGCAAGGCTCCACATCGCCGGGCCCTGTGACCTATGATCTCATTTCCTATAACTCTCCAGTGGTTGCCAACCAGTGGTCCATGAGGTCTGAAAGGTTGGTGACCGCTGTGTCTAGCCACACTTTCCTCCTGTTGTTCCCACCTCAGGGCCTTTGCCCATGTTCTTCATAACTCCTGTAATGTTCTTCCTCTAGACATCTACTTTCAGTGATTTACTGAATCACTCACTTCAGGATTTTACACAAAGACAAACTTTATTCTCAGTGAGGCCTTCCCTGGTAATTCTTTTAAAAATTGCATCCCACCATCCTTGCTTTATTTGATTTTCTCTGCAGAACTTAATAAAATATTTAATACTTTCAGAAATAAATATTTAAAAATATACATTTCTTGCCTGTTCCTGCATCAAATGGATGTTTAGTGAGGACAGGTATGCTTATTAATTTACTCACCGTTACATTCCTCATGTTAAGCACAGTGCTTGACACATAAAATGGGTGCTTAATAAATATTTGTCAGGTGAACAACAGAAGTGACAATTTTATTAACCCAATTAGGCACCTGCTACACAGGAACTGTGTAGCATTCAGTTTAAACTTTAGTTGATATGGATTAACTAATTTCCTACAGCTTGGTCCAAATAATACTTACCATTGGGCATCTATGAGGCAGCATGTTGAAGTGACTAAGGAGGTTTGTTTGCCAATCAGACCAAGTATGATATTTACTCCTCCTTACCAGCTGTGTGAGCTTCAGCAAATAATCTACTTCTCTGAACCCAGTTTTTCAATTGTGAAATGATAATTTCTACTTTGTAAAGTTACTGTGAGGATTAAGTGGGGATTATTCTACATGTGATGTATGTAGACAAATCCTTAGCCCATGGTAAGTTGTTGGCTAGTGGTAATTTTACTAGTATTTATGTCAATAACAGTATAATAATAGCATCAGCTTCTTAGAATGCATAGGAATGAGCATAATTTTAACAGCCACTATTTTTGTGTAAATTTGCTCAGAGTTTCTTCCAACATATCTTTTGCTTTTAAACTTTATATCATTTTTTTCTACTGTTTCTCCATTTCCCTTAGTGCTTTCTATTCTCTCCTTTATTTCTCTACTCCTGAAAACCTGAGTTTTCATCCCATCTATGCTACTTACCACATATTGTGACTACAGTCACTTTAGCTCTGTAAGCTCAATTTCCTCCCTTGTGAAATGAGACTAAAAATCCCTGCCTTACCTACCTTACAGAGAAACCTCACAAATTGAGAAGATGAATGTGAATAAAAAGCCACAGCAAGTCCTACAAACATCAGACCTGCCCTCCTTTTTTATTACCTCTTCCTAGAAACAGTTGTTTTGGAATGCCCACCAAGCCTTCCTGCCATTGCCCATCCTTGAGAATTAGACACAGCAGGCACACAATGGGAGCAGCTTGCTCCTCTGTCTCAGATACTGTGGGTTTATGATAGATTCCTTCCTGAAGCCATGATTGAGTTTATCTTTGGAGAACCATTTAAAACATGAATTGGAGATGATTTTCAGTTCAGCACAATAATTTAATTTTAATTATTGATGTGACCTGAACCTGACATTTTGGATCTGTTTAGAGCTCTTAAAATTTGAAGATTTTTCAACATTGTGAGGCCCCTAATTTACAATCTAGCCAGAGGTTTTCTGCATCAAGTAAACGTACTATAATTCCATTATTATAGTTCTCTGGAGAAATCAACTGTGTCCTTGGTGCTGAACTGGAAAATTCACCAGCCTGTAGAGAGTGGTGGTGTATGCAGACCCAGAGGTGGCAGTTAGGGACAGGGAGTCAGTCTGCTTCTCTTCTCTTTTGTGTTTGGGCTCTATGGAGTTGAGGATTTCAGCCCTCTGTCCCTTTACATTTAGAATATTAGCATGGGAAACAAAATTAACCTTTTTGGAATTCAGTTAGTTGAGGATGGCAAATGGTTTTCTTTTCATGTGTTCAATAGACAGATGGTGCTTGCCTGAAGAAAGTTGTTAAGTATTTTGAGTCTATGTCTCTTTACTTAGCAATTTGTTTGTACTTACCATGTACCAGGCATTTTTTAAGTGCTTTTATTGTGTTAGCTCACTTAATTCTAGCAACAATGCCACGAGGAATAATCCCTTCTCTACAGATGAGGAAACAGAACTAACTTGCCCCATATTACAGAGCTTATAAGAGGTGGAGCTGGAATAGTAATCCAGAGTTGGGTTCCATTGAGCTAGTAGTACTATGAAGTGCTTGGCACAGAGTCTGACAAATGGTGACAATTTGGTGAACCTGGGTCGGGGGGATGTTGCAATATTACTACTTGAGGTTGCTATAGACCAGCGGTTCTCAACCTGTGGGTCATGACCCCTTTGGGGGTTGAACGACCCTTTCACAGGGGTTGCCTAAGACCATCGGAAAATGCAGATATTTACATCACGATGCATAACAGTAGCAAAATTTCATGGTTGGGGGTCACCACCACATGAGGAACTGTATGCAAGGGTCGTGGCCTTAGGAAGGTTGAGAACCATTGCTATAAATAATCACGCATTTCCAAGTCCAAGAAATGTTTAAGAGCTACCCACCCTCCCTTTGTCTGGCTATACTGTGTACACCCTTTAGTCCCTCTTAAAGTTCTTCTAAGAGAGGCTTGATCCATCCTAGACATCCTCCTTGTCCAAAATATTATGCAACCCCTCCAATATTTTTATTGATTTTGAGAGGAAGAGAGAGAGAGAAACATCAATGTGAGAGTGAAACATTGATCAGCTGTTTCTTGCATGCTCCCTACCAGCATCAAACCCACAAGCTGGGCATGTGTCTTGACTGGAATTGCACCAGCAACCTTTCAGTGCATGGGATGATGCCCAACCAACTGAGCCACACAGGCAAGGGCTATTAAGTTTTATTATTGCATCATTTTTCTTCCTTTTCATATTTACCTCAGTTTGCACTATTAAGTATTATTTGTATGATCATTTGTTTAATACCTGTCTGCTCAACCTGTCTGTAAGTTTGATGTTATGTTCCCAGAGCTTGAAAGATGGTGAGCATTCAATTGTTACATGAAGAAGTTGGTTGGCTAATTAACAAGGACACCTTAGTTAACAAAGTGCTAAATAAAAAGATATAAACTCAAACTGTGGGTCATGACCCTTTAGTGGGTCTTAAAATCAATTTTGTGACTTTTGACAGCATTTAAAAACAAGAAAAAGAAGAGCATGTTTTGGAGTACTCCACACATGGAAATGATATGTATTATTTCATACAGCTTTTACTATGCTGTGTGTACACTGGATTGCATGTAAATGTATTTCTGTGCATTTAGCTGAAGATTTTAAAATCCCTGGTCTAAAGTGAATTCTCACATGAGATGAGGAGTGGAACCAGGCGACCTCTGAGATCTTCCTTGCTGTTGGTGGGGGATCTACTAAGCAAAGAGAGGGCATTTGGAGCCCAAGGCTAATTCCCCTCCATTTGATGCATTATATCTTTCAAGATTATGTCTGGATGCTTTAGTGGTGATCTCTCTCTTGTTCAATTAATACTGCTTGCTTTTAGCCTGCTAAATAAATCCTTTGATCACAATAGAGAATTCATTGTTACCACTGGTAGTACAGCTTTAAATTTGCTCACTTTAAGTAGCTGCTGATTCTGATTGAAAATGGAAGGACTATGGAAGTTTGCTCTTTGGGGTTTGTGTTTTTCTTATGTAGTAGAGGCCTGGTGCACAAAATTTGTGCACTTGGGGGTGGGTGGGTGGAGGGAGCCCTCAGCCAGGCCTGTGACCTCTTGCAAGACCTGTCATATAGTTGGCACAAGTGAATAAATGATTTGATTTGTTAAAAACTGGTTGGATAAAACATGTGAATTCTGCAATTAGAAAGTTAGGTTTGTGTATTGGTCAGAGTTTTCCAGAGAAATAGAATTAATAGGACACACACACATATGTATACAGTATATGTATATTTACATAGTATATATGGGGATAGGGGGGTAGAGAGAGAGAGAAAGACACACACACACACAGAGAGAGAGAGAGAGAGAGAGAGAGAGAGAGAGAGAGAGAGAGAGA